>JAHWFO010040748.1:425567-440388 GCA_023313115.1 Rhysida immarginata
CCATAAGATCAATTGTAGTGTAATGTCAATTATTTTGCATTAATTTTCAAAAATTCATATCTTTGTTCACAGTCAAATATCAATGTTGAAATTTTTACAGTACTTTGCTATTGGATAGGTGTACAAAATGTGCTAAAATCAAATTTTTCTATTCAGTCTCACCAGAGATAACTAGCCCCAAACTTTACAAAAAATTAAAATTTTCAATTTCAAAAATTTATAAAAAATTAAGTAAACATTTGTCAATGCTGTTGCTCTATATAAGGCTAGTAGTGTACGATATCTAACTAGAGAAAAAAAAAAAATACACTCTGATAAATTACTCCTTGGTTGTTATTTTTGGGTCTAAAAAGTGGATTTTTTACATTTTCAATACCAAACTTTGGAGGCCATTTTGACTGGTTATTTTTGAATTTAGGATATTTTGGGTAACAAACAATATTGTAGAGGAGAAGTTTCTAAAAACAATCATGCCAATTGCAATGTTGTAACTTAACCAAGTGCAGAGATATTCAAATTAACGCTAATGTCTCCAAATTGAAAAACCGTCGTGCGCTTACAAACAAAAATGGCCACCATTCATTAACAGTGCAAGGTAAAACTTTTTTAAAAACTGTTTTGAACTTCTCAATTATAGAGTAATCACATAAAAAAAAATCAAAATATTTAAAAATGGTCAAGCAACCCTCATTGGATCACTTCATATTGTTTTTGTTAAATGGTCATTGAAGATGGTGTAAACTGAAACGCGTCGGCAATAAACATATGTATCCCTATCACTCTAGAAGTCCACTTATTTCTCTCCAGTTCTTAATTGTTAACGACCCAATTTATGCCAAGAAAAAACATTCCTCACACCATTACTCTGCCTTCAGCATCTTGCAAAGTCTGCAGCAGAAATCAAGGGTCCATGGCTTCCATCAGGAACCTCGATTCATCTGACCAGGCAACCTTTTTCCAATCCTATCGCTGCTGTGCCCACCTTTTCCAATTTTTCTCTGGCAGCATTGGTATACCCTGATTTATCGGCCTCGGTGGCTCAGAGGTTGCGTGATCGCCTCTGATGCCCGAGGATTTTTTCAGGGGGAAAATCCTGAGATCACGCACTTCCTTCGGAAGGGAAGTAAAGCCGTTGGTCCCATGTAGTAGTTTGCTGGCTGCACATTAAAGAACCCTTGCGAAGCAAAATTTGCGGCCCCTAAAACGTAGTCCCGAAATGACCATGGCAGTTGAAAAGGACGTTAATACCAAACCGTATACCCTGATTTGTGATAATGTGACATGTAAATCAGGTAGTCACTTAATTTGCTTATTTTATGAGGTGTACCTAATAAAGTGATAGCTCAGTATAGAAGAAAAACACTAGTTTGAAAATTCATACTTTTTTTCTGAAGCAAAGTTTGGGAACTTCATGAACCTACCTCGTATAAGTAAATGCGTTATAAAATGTTTAAAAAATTTTCTTGCCTATTGCATCAGACCTGCCTGATAATACATAATTTAATTGCACTGGAAGTGCTTAAAATTCTTTTGGAGGTGCTTATTTTTTTCATGAGGAATGTGTATGAACAAAGAAAATTCAACCAGTATATGTCCAGCCAATATTATTACAGGGTGGCCCAAAAAAAAACATGCTTATTCACTTTGAGAGCTGATAATTGTTTTATTAATGAACAGATATTTTAACAGGTTTATATTGGCATAATGCATAAATGTTTCCTATCATAAAATATGCAAATTTGTAAGTATCCCATTCTGTGTTTTCCCTAATTCCCATCACGGCTAGCTTCTATTTTTTAATTTTCTTACTATTTATTAAAAAATTTTTAAGTGTTTTTTTTAAATTCACATAATTTAGATTCAGAACATCAAAGCTGTGTACAGGTTACACAGCAGCTCTCAAATAACAATTGAGAAGGCCAAAGAGACCGGGAATCGTGCAGCTGGAAGAAATACGAATGACATCGCTGCTCAGCCAAATTTAGAAAAGAAGTTATTAGACTCTGTGTGGGTTTTAACTCTGCCATATGGTATCAACAACAGCTATGAGGATGAAACAGAAGGGCGTAGCACCCAGTCCTTATTTGTAGGATTTATATAACCATTGTAATGTGCACATAGATATCCGATTTGCCCTACTTTCTGACCAAATATGCACTAATTATTATTCACTTTCCTGCCATTTTGCTAGATGCAACCCTGTGAAAGCTAAACATTGCTGTAACCATGAACATTGAGACTTTTACTGGCAACCCCTCATGAAGTTTCAGATTTATGGCTAGGTACATTTATCAGTGCATACACAGACAACAATCGGCCACAGTTTACCGGAGGACTGGAAAGACAAAGTGTAACACTTCAAACTTTTTTGTCGGCTTTCTAATTGAAGAAACTGGAGTTAATTAATGCTTCAAATGTAATTGTGAAAACAAAACTATAAACTGTTTTTAAAAATTGCATTTTTGGATTCCTCATATCCTGTGTATTGTTGTAATTTCAAAGAAAGCTACATTATGACAAACCTTACAAGTCTGTGTACCCAGGGTGGTCCTAATTTTATGCAGAGTTGTGCTTAACTAGCCATAGTTTAAAGTGTCCACTCTTTGTAAAACAAATTTCTTTACCATCCAATAAATGGAAAATATACAATGTTAATGCAAACTTCAAAAGTGAAAAATATAAAAAAAAGGCATAACTGAAAAGTACAATCACAATTAAAATTGATCTGAACTCATTCCCAGATTTTCAGAAAGTGAACACTTCAATAAATTTTCAATTCCGTTATTTATTTATTTTATCTGTTTTTTTCCCCTCTTAGGTGGGTTCCTCCAAAACATTTTGAAAGGTATACGTTACTAAAATCTGTTCATGTCCATAGAAAACACTTAGTCCAGTACGAGATCCGAACCCATTTTAGAGTTATTCAGGTAATCATTTTTTTTTTTTTAATGTTATAATACAAGGGTAATTCATAAATGATTTGCAGTGGTGCTATAGTAATGTGACCAGATGTCCCAGAAAATAAATTAATAAATTCTGAGATTATATTCAGTTGTTGCTTTATATCACTTTTTCCAGATGAGTCCAGGATAGACGAGAATGTGTTGAGTTTATACCTTCGAGCATAAAAATAGAGGGGGCAAAGTCTCTTGTTCCAGAATTAGGTCACATGACATGGGCATACTACTGATATCCCTACACACTAAAGTGATGTGAAGGTTGTCCCTTCTAGCACAGGTGATCCACTGGCTTCCCTTTGCAATGAATAGGGTGATACCTCTATTTTTATGCTTGAAAGTTAAACACATGGTTAATTTACTTGTTTAAATGATCACCCCGCTTTTCTTTCATTGGACAGATAATGAAAGCCAGAACGTCTGTACCATTGGTTAGTTCTTATAACCTTCCAGAAGTAATTTATTTCCCACGACTTCTACGAACCATTCATTAATATACAGTTTAAATACATTTTGGAACTGCAAGTTCATACAGAAAATTCCATGCCCTGGATCCAGATTGGATTTTCTACATTTAAATGTTATACATATTTGTGACATCAAAACTTAATTTAGTTAAAATGTTTAAATTTTTTTTTTTTTTAGTTGAAATATTTAACTGGATCAACAGCAGATACGTATTTAGAATACATTGAAAGAAATTTACCCGAAGGAGTAGCAATGAAAATTACAAAAGTATGAGAATTAAATGATTCATTTATTTACTGCTCTTATACCTTTTACTTATGTATTTTATTTTCTTGTTTCTTAGCATGCAATTGAAAGACTTCCTAAGAACCTCCATGTTGATGTAAATGTAGAAAAATAATTTATTTCAGTTCTGTACAATTCAATAAATTACAATTTTCTCCCACGTGATTGTCATCATTCCTTGGCCCCTAGAAATAGGAAAAAAAAAAATCCTTACTTTAATGGCACATTCATTTCGTTAATAATAATAAAAAAAAAAATTGCTAAAGAAAACTGCCTTACCAAATAAAGCATTTAACAGCTTTTAAATGATGATCAACTTTTCAGAGAAGTATCACAGAAGTATCACAGAAGTGTTCAAACTTCTTATATTGTTAGGACAAGTTTATTTTTAACTCTTCTAAACTAACAATCTAAAGTAGTGATGATAAAGTAAAAGCAGTAAATTGGACAAAGAAATCTTAAGAACTAAAAATCTGAACGAAATAAAAATTGTAAAGAAAAATTAAAATCAATTAATTATGAAATTCAAGTTTCTTAAAAATTTATTTCTAATGTGTGAAACTAAACAGTAGGAATACTTACGTCTGCAACTGGATCCCTAACAACAAAGCATTTAATACAGCAACATTAACCATAACATGGTATAATTCATATTAACTTGTTTTCTCTTAGAATAAATATACAATAAATGAAAACTTCCAGTGGTAAAAATCTCGCGACAAAAGCCATACTGGCTCGAATCTAAGCAAACTCTTCTTGTTAAAAAAAATTAAAAATTCCCATAAAATATACTTTTATATTGTATCCTTAAATTCTATAATAGCATTACACTAAGAATTGAAAATTAATTTATACCAATACCTAACTAGTTTAATTTGACCAAAATAAATTAGTCCAACAGACAAGTCATGAGAATCGCTCCTGCAACAGATCCCATATCAGTGAGTTACTGACAACTAGAGATTATGATCACCAATCTTGAAATAACACCAGAGCAATGTGTCCTTTAGATTGCAGTTGGATAATATTAGCGATATACATAGGAGAATTGGCATGCCGAAATGGTTTTCAGAAATCTTTAGGAGTTTCAACTCTGTCGTACTTATTAAAGGCAACTGTTATACTGCCAAACCTAGCTATAGGGATACATAAAAATTAAAATGAACAAAGAAATTTTACATTCTTACAACTTTGGAAAATAATCAGAAATAGCTGATTAAATACAATTTTTTCTAGAGTTCAAAAATATCTGCCATCCATGCTTTTTGATTTACTTCATATAGTGGCAAATGCTTCACTTCAGATTCTTACCTTTCCCAATGATCATAGGATCTGGCTTTTCACTGCCATCCATATTTGCTGCTAACAGAATGGTAAAATGATCTTTTGGCTACTTCCATGTTAATGTAGTGGATGACCAATCAGCAATTTTAGGCCATTGGCATAGAGGGAGATGATAAAGTGGCTATTATATGCAGAGTATGCATATTATACAGAATGTGTCTGCCATTGACATCAGTGCGTTTAGAGTTAATTTATCCATTTAAGCAGAGTTCAACGCAAATTTTAGCACAGAAATTTATCCATATAAGCAGTTAAAATGCTTTGAAATAATCTTTAGAAAAATGAGAATGTGCACTCTTTATCCTTATATTGAGGGTCAACTATATATAAATTTTACAAGGTCGTGGAATTGGTACGCAAACCTACTATCTGCCCTGTCTACTAAGGCCCGGATTCACGAAAGTGTCGACTATCGACAGTAATTCATAGTTATGTTCAACGTTTTATTGCTGTACACAAAACCTGTCACAAACAAAAACGTCGTTAAATAACACCTCAGCTGTCGTTATTTCATAGTTACAGAATATTTAAAAAGGCAGAAAGCTTGTACACAACGAAGAAAGACGTCCCATTCTAATATTTGTGACACTGCATTGTCCATGAGATTTGATAATCAGAGATTTAGTCAATATATAAATGGAAGAGCAAACTTGTTCAATTGCCCCAACTGTCAGACTCAAAACTGGAGAACTAAGGTTGGCATATTGATCCAGCTAATAAACTGTTTTTTTCCCTCCTAACAAGTCTTCCTCATGGTTTTTAATGCTTTACACGGTGCCCTTTGCTGTCCATAGATTTTATCTCGTTCTTGATACATTGTAATACCTTTAGCAGAAATTAATGGTTTCGACTTAGCTTTTGTATTGTTTATTGGATTTTTTCCAGCTTTTATTCAGTTTATTATCTTTACTTTATAAAGTAAATGTACTAATAATTGACACTTTTAGCCACAAAACAGGGGATTTGCTCTATAAGTCACATTTCTATCAAGTTACCCATATAAATGTCTTTCAGTTCATTTCTAAAGGAGTATAAATATATATATAAAAAACCTACACAACCACCTTCAGCAACCTTTGTATGACATTTAATTTAATCACAGCTAGCTTTTATGGCATGCAGCAATTGACAATTCTCATGATTTGCTGGTTGGAGTACATGATTGATGCTCACAATTTACAACGATGTGCTGATCACCACCAATTTAAAGTATTCACTTCAGCAATCAATTTATGTAAAAATTTTATTACTCAGGGTTCGCGCTTACTTGCAATTTATGCGTCAAATAGGCATTTTTGCTAAAACTTGACTCGTGACTTTTACACCAATGAGTCAAAACTGACTTGTTAAATTTTCGATATCACCGGCCTATATCTTTCTCACCACATTTTAACCTCACTTCATTTTGTTACATGCATTCTTGTTTAAATTTCTAATTAACAATAGCAGTAACTAGAGATTGCGGATGGATGTAAAAATAAGTTAAAAAGAATCTAAATTTGGACTTGCATCTTCTGAAATTAGACTCAGTTTTCAGGCTTGGGAGTCAAATTGACTCGTAAATATTTTGCCTTAGCGTGAACCCTGCTTACTTCTTAAAATTTTCTAGCAATTTTAAGCCTCAAATTCTAAACAAAAGTAAACCAAATACAGCAAATCTACAAACGGATATTGGTGCAACAACTAATATCCAAACTATGAAATGTTAAAGTTTTCATACTATTAGTCTAAAATAAAAAAAAACTGACAGCGTGCTTATCTTCTTACCCCGATGCACCCGGGTAAGTTGAAAAAAGATTCCTAACTGCAGAAAATGGACAATAGCATAAGTATTTGGTCACCAATATTAAGCATATCAAAAAAAGCTCTTATTTATCCCTGCACTTCAATTGACTTAGATTCAAGCAAGCATGGCTGGTTATTATAATTATAATGTATATATTTTTTATATATGTATTACAAAATAAAAACAAAAGAAATGAAACTTAAGATTTAAACTGTAAGCTTTATTGCCTACAAGACATGAAATATACAAACGTGATGAAAGAGACCGTATATAGAGACTACATTATTGATATCAGGAGGTAAAAAATAAAAAAAGGTCTTACTTAAAATTAAAAAAGGTTTGTATAGGATTTATATATCAATTGTATTTTATCATCAAATTCTTTTAAGCTGATTATTAAATTTTTGTATACAATACTTGGAATATAAAACATTATCAAAGCAACATTATAAACAATTAAGAGAAATTGCATATGAAGGAATTGCTTCTAAGCCAATGACGAAGAGACTACTTCCAAATAACTCATTCTTGTGTGTTAACTTTAATATCCCGTGTTAGACAAACCGTTCTCTGACCGCGGTATCTTGACCGTTCGTGCACGTTTACACGCGTTAATAAACCGGCGCGCGGCGACTCGGAGGTGGTGGTGGCGTAAGACGTCCGGGACCGTAACTGTTAGCGGAAGAGGGTAAACGACACGATTAAAAAAAATAAGCCCGACAATCCTTATGACTTAAAAAAATATATATAAGAACAATTACATTACATATCTAAGAGTTACAATGGTGACACTCTCTGCGAGCTGAATTAATATCGAGGAACAATTAGCTCGACACGAAAGATGTTCACAAGTACAACAAATTCAATTTTCATATCAAAAGAGTTGGTGGAGAAAAAAAAAAGTTCTCTTAAAGAAATAAAGCACAAATTTTCTTACAACGAATAGCTCTAAAAACACTGATAACATGTACATAAAAGTGCTCATAGCGAACTGGATTAATCTGAAGCTCCCCCAGGAAAAAAGTTTAAAAAAAAAAAAAAAAATCACACGAACTATTTGTGAACAGTAATTTTCTTACGAATCAAGGGATCATCAGATGTCCAAATCAAATAGTCATATAAATTAATGTAAACCTCCGATTCTGTACTTCATTGGAGTTAACATGCATTTGCAAAAGAATTGCATACTAATTTAAATAGCCACAGCTAAAGTTAGCTAAGCCTGCTTTTTTCACAATGGTTTTTTTAAAGTCCACTCTAAAGAAATGGAAAAAAATTGGAGAATTGGGACCAGTGGTAGCACTCATGCTGGTCTAAAAACAAATAGCAATAAAGTTAATATGCAATGTCATATTTCTGGATGATGATATATATGCAATTTGAATTTATCCTTATCAAAATAATAAAATTCAAACAAAATTTTACTACATGTAAAAACTTTTAGTACCATCTGCAGTAAGCATTAAGAACTCTACACATGTTTAAAGTAAAATGAGTTTGAAGCTTTACAAGCACAATTCCAATCTTACAGCGGTATATATTTTACTATGAATCCTGAACAAATCCTGAAATAAGTTCTAATCATAACATGATGACCCAATTAGTTCATTTAACTCTAAATGCCAGCTTGGCTGCCAAGGGAGCTAAGGTGCAGATATCATTGGTCTCGAAGCTAGGCCATGGAGGTTTGCATGTGTCCCTTTACTAACAAGCTTTTAAATTTAATATTTTTAAAATTAGATTTATTCTTTCACAATGGACCAACTACATACAATATCATTAGATATTAACATTCCTACTAACATCATGCTACCACTGGAATAAGTGGAATATTGGACAACTCTCCATTTTTTATCTATTGCACGAGTGTATACTGCCAGAGTGAACGATCTTAATAGCGATCTAGCAGCAAAATTTTCCAGCTGTAGGATAATTTTTTTTATGCATGTAGGAAAATTACTAAATAGCGATTCCACTAATCTGATTGATCAAATTACAGAGAAAGTTAAATAAATTACTAATATACTCTACTACTCAGTATGTCTTTAGGAAAGCACTGAAAAAGAAAGTATTCATTTTAACATACCCTTAACAAAATATAAAACTACTGGTATGCTCATACAAATGACACCATATGAATACTATGCATATTAAAAATACCTACTTATCAATTTTGATAATCTATGATACCAGTTTCAGTTGTTAAGAGTATATTCTCCACTTACAATAAAATTTTAACTAACTTTATTAAGCTTTAACCAACTCCACTTGAATTAAATACAGTTGACTCGCGTTATAATGAAGTTCGTCAGAATCTATAAAAAATGTTATAACCAATATTTCGTTATACATGATACTCCAATGTTTAAACGTATTAAAAAAAAAATTCCACCTAGAATTCATAGATATTAGTTTAAATTTGAATTATTGTCACTGAACAGTGATGAAGTATCCATAAACAGTCAAAATCAATTTCCAATTCGTTAGATTCAGCTCCTATAGATGGCACCACTGTCAGCCAAAGTGGCTGGCCAAACTGGGTAGGTACATGCGATACTTAGTGATTAACAGTGCTTGAAACTGCTCGAAATGTATCATTTTCCGTTATTTTAAGCTATTTAGGAGAAATACCTATGAAAGAGATCGTGCACGTGAGAGTCAAATTCCGCACCCAGTTTGATTAGTTCCCATTCGTCGCAAGGTGGCGAGGCGATAGCTGCATCTAGCGAATAGACTTTGCTCAATTGGTGAAACTTTTTTAATCAAAAACCACCAAAATCCTAAATTTTCATTCGAACATTATTTTATAATAGAAAATCTGTCTTTTCAACTGATCAAGATGCTCAGACAATATACAAAACAGTACATATATATCTTTAAAGTGTTCGATATAAATCGAAGAACAAATTAGTAAACTTGTTCAATTGTTTGCAAGTTTCTTATTGGACATTTTCAAGCAAACAAAGATATTTTTAAGCCCTCAAAATCAGAGTACAATTTACATGTTGTTTCTTGAAATAAGCCTAAATTTAAGATGTCGCTTTTACTTAGTTATATCAGGTGTAAAATTACTATACATTCAATTATGTGTCACTGGAAAATCACTGTTTTACCCGATTTTTGATTACAAGCGGTAGTTTTTTTTTTTTAAACAAATCTAACGGGGACTACGAAAAACTCCATTATTTCAATAATTTCGTTATAATGCGAATCAACTGTATAGGGCTTATCTGCAGTCAACCTAAACCATGTTCAGATCATGTTCAAATGAATCAGGTTATGACAAGTATTTACTGAATCTCACCCTTGTGCACTATGGCATAATAAGCACAAGCTTATGGCTTCAGTTTTGTTTTAGAACATAAAAATAATCATCCATAGATTGAATTAACAAAACCACACTAAAGACAATTTTCACACAATAATTAATCCTTAAATATTCAATTGCCAATTCTTTACTTATCAAAAAACTATTTTAATCATAGATTTAAACATTATTCAATCACTGTTCAATCCCATTACAGGTTCAGTAGAGACCCATTATTACAGTCAATAGCTAGACCAAGTTTGCATTTTTCTTTTTATTTTAGCTGCCATTAGATTGTTGCAGCAAAGTCAAATAAACCTGTGAATCCCTCATATTTGGGTCAACCACAAGAATCTCATGTTTTGACTTATTGGAATCGATATCCCCAGCTACTGCAATATAATGGGCCTTTACTGTGTTCTAGGCCATAAGAATATTTTAATAATTCTCTATGTGGGCTTGAATTTTAAAATATTCAACAGTAGTTACACAAAGAAAGCACCAATAGCCACACTGATCTAACTGGAATCCCTACACCCAGTAATTAGCAAATCTTTTATTATTAAGAAGTGAAAAGCTAAAGGAAGCCACCAATTCTAAACAAAAATTAATAATCTTTCATAGGAGTAAACTTAATTTAATGAGCACAGTACAGCCTTCTCCTTAGGCAGTTTTGAACAGGCACACTGCCACCCTGGTTTTGGTGACCACTCAGCAGAATTGTTTGCTTTTATCCACCTAGTTGCTTCTTCCTTTGATAAACTTGATAAAATTCTCTTGGGAGAACATTGCAATATAAGATGCATTTGCTTATTCGTTTTAAGTGCACAACGATGACGTCAGTTGTGTGATTCATGCAGTTTAATAGTGAAAACTCATGGAAATAAAAATTTTTTCGAGAGATTGAAGTTAGAATATTTGCAATTGCAAAATGCACAATATGCTGCTGCTTCCCTGAACACATTGCACGCCTCACAAGAGGCAATGCACAAAAGTTTTCACATGATTCGAATAAGCAAATGCACCAAGCAAATGTTGGAAAATATTTCCTAGACAAGTGCAGGTATTCCAGTTGTTCTTGCATATGCAATTAAATCTCAATCTTTATTGTTAACATGGGCCTATTCAAATTGCACAAAATTAATAGGAAATTTAAGCATCAGACATCTTTTCCCTTTTAAAATTATGGTAGTTCAAATGTACTTGCATATAATGTTCAAATCTGAAAGCCCATAAAACTAGATCTATTAAATAATGACTATAGTGCAGTCTTAAAGAAATAAAATAATAGTCTTAAGGTTATCATTCACAATCCTGTTGACTCTATACTATCCATTATTGAAACCAGTACCTTGTATTTGAAGTTTTAATTCAGTTCAAACTATATCATCGTTGAGAATATTTATGGAACAATCCATGTATTCAAAAAACAAAACCCAGAATTAAATTTTTTTTCATTCCACCAACTACAGCACAGTAAAACCTTGTTCATTTAGAGCATATCATTATAAACATTGAACTTCCATGCAATAAAAAAACATCAGATATTCTCCTGACTATCTATTCCTTCTAATAAAATATTAACAAATAAGTCATACGAAATACAGAAGCTTATTCTTGAAAAAAAGAAAAAAAATATATAGTTTTTAATTTTTCTTTGGAATCTCGTAAAATTTTAGTTTCAAATAAAAAGGGTTTTACTGCATTACTACTGCAAAAAGCCTATTCAAAAATAATATCAACGAAAAATTTTAAATAATTCCAAGATGTGATCTTACCGAGCTCTTTGGTTCATCTCATAAGGGTCATAGTCATATCTGCTAAATGAAGAAAAGCAAGAATGTAAGTATAATTTAAAATCCGTAATTTTCCAAAAATTAGAGAATGTACTAAGGAGAGCCACCTACCTTGGAGGAGATCTGCGTCCATACATGTACTCAGCAGGAGGCAATCGTCCATAGGGGCTTCTTCTACCGTAAAATTCTTCTCTCATTGATGGCGGTGGTGGCATGGGTGGAGGCGGCCTACGCTCATATGGATCAGGATAGGGTCTCATGCGATCAGCACCAAATCGATTCATCATCCTTTCCCTGTAGAAAGGAGGAGGTGGTGGAGGTATTGGGGGTGGCAGATCTTGACGGTGATACATGTCATTTCCTCTCATATTTGGAGGGCGAGAACTGAAAGGGAAGTTAATTTAAAATTCAAATGTATAAAAAAGTTACACAATCAATGGGGGGGAAAAAATAAACACTTCAAATTTTGAAAAATCAAAAACAAAATACTTACGGTCCTTTTGGACATTCCTTTGACCTGAACCAAGGAGAAGCACGTAAAAGAAACGAGAATTATAATTAGTATGAAAATACACTACTAATTAATCAAAACCTCAACAAAAAAAGCTAATTTTTTAAATATTAATTTTATTAATTAGTAATCCACATGAAATTACCAATGACCAGGTCGACCACATCTGTAACATTGTCCTTTACCCCCCATGCCTGGGCGAGGACGTACTTTACTGTGAGAAGCCTATATGGAGGAAGAAAGAGAGGAAAAAAAAAAAAAGCAACATTTCTTACCCTGCATCTCTACAACAGTAATTTAAAATGAACATATTTAGTTCAGCACACAAGTAAACATAAACATACCTCAACAGATATGTTTGATCCTTGGAATTCAACGTTATTTAGAGCTTCAATTGCTGTCTTAGCCTCTTCCTCTGATCCCATATGCTAGAATGAACATTAGAAAAATAAAGTAAACCAATATCATACATACAACATAGCAGCTTCCCTGATGAATACTGAATTTAGAAGTTAAATGAAGATTATAACTTACCACAAACCCATAGTTTTTTATTATGTCACATTCGTCCACTTTTCCATACTTTTCAAATAATGCTTGTAAATCGTTTCTCCGGCAGGTTTCCGGCAAGTTTCCGACATATATTTTTGTTACTTTCTGCAAAACAAAAAAATAAATGTTTAAAAATAAAAGGAAATTTTAACTAAGTAATAAAAATGTACCTATGCTTTATTAAACCTTTAGAAGATAACTAATTAACAACTGAAAGTAAAAATATTGCAACACAAATACAGAGAAAAATTCCCAATACACAGAACAATTAATGATAGCTCTTATGTAAAACAGAAGTCAATTTCAGCCCCATAGTTCTAGACGATGCTATAATCAGTTTGTTTTAATAGGAGACTCAAGATAATGCTATCTTGCATGTAACCATATTGAGCTATTGAAATAACCCACTATTAATTGCTTTCTCTGGTTACCAGAAATAATTCAAGTTTATTTAGACATACTTAGCAATTGCTTTAATAATAAAGACTATCGATTCAAAAGGGTTTTTTTTTTGTTGTTTTAATCTTTAGGAATCTGATTGCACAATGAAGTCTGGTATCTTAACATTGAGTGGAAGCTGGGAAGAAGTCCAAACAATAGCAGTTGGTTATACAGTTGAACCCGAATAACTGATTCATTAGAAAATTCACTCATGAACTCAAAGAAATTTTGTTCCTAAATTTAAGCAAAACCTATCTTAAAAAAACAAGCTTTGCCTGTTGAAACTTTATTTCATTCTTCAACTTTAAATTTTATGTCCACATGACAAAGAAAACTATGCAGGAATCTTTCAGTCGCTGGCAACCATTGTGAAGATCAATACATAGCACGAACACAAAAGTGTGAATCAAACTAGTTGATTGTGATCATTCAATAGGAGAATATTTGGACACAGTAATTGATGACGATTGCGCGTTCATTTTTAGATTAAGTGTTCATGTCTATCATAAAGTTCATTGCATGAATGATCGCAAATGAGCTTTTAGAAGCAGTCATACACTTCTGAATGGCCATTGCCATTTTGATTTCGAAACTTCACTGTCTCATTGCCTCATTGTCTATGTATAAGTAACAAATTCGAGATAAAAGTGAATACTCTGTAAAGTTTCAAATATAAAACATTTATACATATGTCATCAGATGGGCAAAAATCACCAAGAGATGCATTTTGAAAATCTTTACAAATTGGAAGTAGAATTTGGAAGCCATGCCAAAACAGCATAGGAACTGATTTAGTGTTGGAACGGACTATTTTACTGGGTCCATACTGTATTTGTATAAAGATCTCATTGAAAATAATCAAATTCATAGAAATATTGTGAGTATCATGTAATCTTTGTGGTGGCCATGTAGCCTCGTTTTCAACTTACTAGTTAACTCCAAAACCTGTTAAGATTTTTGTGGTCTGCTGACGATTTGAGTTATCAGGGTTTGACTGTACTGCAGAAAACTTATCTTCAGAGAATTACATTCATGGTCCAGAGTAGCATGTCAGTGATGGCTACAGAAACAAAGGGCAGCATGGCACGTTTGAAGGCAATGGGGCACTGAACGTCTAAAAGGTGCACTGAATGCAGCTAAGTTCTTACTTTAAAGTTAATAAAAGTACATGCATTTCAGTGACCTACGTTTATATTATTAAGATATAATGCTAATTTCGGAATCTGTTATGCGATTAGAGCACGTTAAGGCTTTCTAATTTCTTCTAAGCTAATCTCTTCCTTACTTTGAGATGCCACAAAAAGAAGTTATCTGGTGGTACATTCCTCAATAGTTTTGAAAGTATATTTTTCAAAAGTGTATGCACTATTTTTG
>JAHWFO010040748.1:445388-458427 GCA_023313115.1 Rhysida immarginata
GATGAAAATCGATTATATGACTAAGGAATAATAAACCAATTGTATTGTAAAATGGACGTTAGAAATTATAACTATAATAGTTTGGAAATCGTACTAAATGTTTGTGAAAACGTACGAAAGCAATGTGAAAAAGCTGTATTAGGAGGTCTAAGTGTGTTTTGTGATATTTTGATTCGAAATGAAAAGGCGGGGCAACTTAAAATCCAAACCCTAGTAATTAGGCTTTGGAGAACTCCCTTTTGCATTCAGATAAAATTAAGTATAATTAACAAAGCACTTAATTTTATCTGAATTGGCTTCTGTCGATCCATTTCTTCTACCAGGAAAAAAAAAAATTTCCTAACATTCCTTAATGTTTTAATTCTTGTCTGCCAAGCCATTTCTTCCACCCACTCATCTGATTTTTTTTAAAAGAATTTTCAAATGATTAAGCAACTTTCGTTCAAAATTTTCCTCGATCATTTACATTTTTACATACAAAGTTTCTATGCAAAGAACTCCAGAAAATTTTCTAATTAGAACTAGTTTCATTTTAATATATATTTCGATGGAAAGTGTAAATAATTTAAATGCAGTTATTACGTAATCTCATTAAGCACCTGGGATTGGCAACAAATTTAATATTCAACATTTAAATCAGCCTGGCGTGTCATGTCTACTGCGTTCAGTACTGCAATTACTTAAAATGGTTAGCGCACGTTTAAATTTCAAGAAACCACGTGATCGCTTTAAGGCTACATCCTTTGTTAAGATGCATAAATTCTACGACGAAAAAATTCTAAAATACCAAATCATCTCCTAGTTCACGTTTTTTTACAAAGAAAACGTTAATGGCGATCTGATTATCCACGTGGTTTAACTTAACACATTAATTTTATAATACGATAATTAAAACGGCAATAAAAGACACCAGATCCTCATTTAAAATTCAATGAAACAATGAAAACCAATGTCTACTTACCCGAACCATTTCTTAACTGAGTTATATCTTAACTTTCTGTAATAAAAAGAAACAGCAACAATTAGTCGAGACGAAATAGAATACAAGTGAAGTCAAAATTACAATTAATTAAAGCTTTTTTTTATTTTTTTTTTTAGCGAAAAACCCTAAAAGTAACGGTCACGCCAGCTAAATTAGTCTTATCTAAAGCGAGTCTCATAACAAGCCATTGTTAGATTTCGAAAAACTTCCACCACACCTTATAGGAAAATGTGCAGAGTTTAACAAATAAAACAAAAAGAAGGAAATTTGGAATATTCAAGGAACGGAAAGCACAATAGGAGCAGAAAATTTGGTAAATTAATGTTGTTTTACCATTCAAACGGGAAATTTTTAAAAAATTTTGATGACTGAACAAGAAGCAAAATGGCGATGAACTACGCGGTACTGTATCGACTTCCAAAGACATTCAACGCGGACGCTAGACGGCGAACAATGGATCACAAGGATCTATGAATTTTAAGAGAGGTCACTTGTACGGAGTTATCAAAAGAATTCATACGCTAGCGCCCTCTGAAATTGCCGTTCGTGATTGGTCAGAATCGCGAGGGCGAAGTTTCAAGTTAGGAATATTGCGAGGTTGTCTGAAACTTTATGCTTTAGATTAAATTTCGATCATGATTACATAATTATTAACTCAAGTCACTAAATTTGTAATAAAAGACTGTCATCTTTCCGTTTGCACTTGTCACAGAAGAGCAAAAAAACAAAACAAAACATATTTTCTGAAAATTATTTTAAATTTCCCAATAGGAAATTTGTACTTTTAAAGCAGTAAGTGATGTTTATAATTTCACAAAGTATTGATGTTTAGAAAAATTTACTAAATCAAATAGTGAAAGATTTACATCTTAAGATCCACAAGATGAGAAAAATGATGGCTAAATTAACAAACTGAACAAAACTCTATCATAATTCTGCTAGGGATTAAAATCAAAGGGAACAATTATCCAAAAAATGTATTTCACAAAACTGCCGCGAATAATATTAGGACACCGAACATTTTATAACCAGAAATAAAAATACTCTAACTCTTGTGAAAAGTTATTTTTCTTTTTTTCTTTTTTTTTAAAAATGTATATCGTCGATTAATAAGATGTGGATCATCAGTAAATTTTAATATGTCTCTATAAGTATCTTAAATACATGTATCTCTTAAATGTTTAAACTTTCAAACAGAAAACTTAACTGCTTTAATATAATAAAAATCTTGAATACGTAGACAACAAGAAAACTTTGATACAAAAATTGATAACATTTAAAGAAAAAGTCTTGGTTATAATTCTAAAACAGATTTGGACATTTTCAAAAAAAAAAAATCAAAAATCTAGATTCAACGTTTCCATTTGAAACTGCCAGCTGCTGCCAATTCTTATACAGGGTGTCTCTTAAATAGAAGTACAAGCTTTAAAAGGGGAGGAGAAGGCATCAAAAAGATTGAGAATTGTATAGGAACCTATGACTGAAAACGTCATGGGAAGATGATAGGGATACAAGAAATGAATGGACAATCTAGGTGTTTTCGACTGTGTCTACCAATTGGTGTAACACATGCACCGCGTGTAATGGTGGAAACTTTGAACATCTCCTGTAACATTCTGAAATCGAATCGTCTACTTTGTAATATTTATGTGCAAGAAATGTTTCTGGTAACCTCTGTCTTATGTAGTTTCGTTTCTTGTACTTTTCCATGATGTTTCCGGTCATGTGTTCCTTTGCAATTCTCAATCCTTTTGATGTCCTTTCTTCCACTTTAAAGTTTGTACCTCTATTTATGAGACCCCCTGACTGTACAGTCGACTCCACATATAAGAAAGAATTCCTGATAACATATGCCTTCTTTTCGTTTTCCCAAATTCTTTCACCACATTTTAAGCAAAATTTTCTCCCTGTTTATACAGTGCATCCCAAAAATATAAATAATCTAAGGGTGTGTCTTAAAACTCTGACCGGTCGCCAACAGGTTACGTGGTACGATAGGCGGCCGTTTGCTTCCGTTTGTTCGTTCATGAGAGTGCCGCCGTGAGCATTTTGCTTCAAAATGGCATCACAACAAGGTTCCTCATCATATTTCGCCATCTCCTTTCTCCAAAATACCGTGTGTTTCAAAAGTTCCCGAACTGTATATAGGTAAAGCCTAACCTATGACAGCAGGAATAATGTTCCGCCAACCACTAAAATAAACCATGTGCTGAAATAAATTACATAAAATCAGTCAAATCCCCTCTCGCACAAAGGAGAACCATCTCTGCTCATTCTTGCATACAGTAATTCATTTGTTTGTTTGTTTTCATGCAATAAACGCTTTTTAAACTGTTACTGTACCGGTATAAGCTTAATACCGCATGTTTTATAAATAAAACTTCTATTTTTTACTTTAACCTTTTATTTCACTTTCATATTTACGTATTTGCATTTATGTAAAATAAATAGCGGGATTCGTAATGACTGGGAGCATCCATTAATTGAAAACAAGAGGTTGAGAGACGGTAGCTCCTGTCTACCAGCCCTTCAGCATACCTGCACAACAGTACATTATGCAGGGAAAGGGGGCATCTCCTTTGTTCGGGAACTTTTGAAACACACGATATATTTTTTATGTATCAGGCACTCAAACACTTGAATTTTCTACTTTTGCCCACCATTTTGATTCTACTCACCGAGGCAGCCAACCGCGTTCAGTGTTGGACTCTGGTCGCGTTATGAAAACGCTCATCGCGACCGGTCATTACTTTTTCCGTCCGAATCGGGAGAAAATTTAAAATGAATAAAGCTGGCCACATATGCCTGCGTTGTTCCTGTGTCAATCAGACATAGTCAAAATTTCGAGTCAGTCACTGGTGGCTCCAAAACAAGCTTTGCAACAGGTCGGACTTTTTAGACACACCTTAAGAAATCAGTCAGAAAAAAAATTCTTAATTTATTATTTGCTTAATCGATTTTTAATCAAAACTATAACATTCTTATACACATCCCATCAAAATATCAGTTGATTTTATGAAGAAATTCTGTAAAATTTTATTGATTTTTCTCAAACTATTTGTCCCAAGAATATAAATAACTGCACAAGTTTTGTCCCAAAAATTTTATTTTGAATTAATAAAAATAACCTGCAAATATCATGCAATTCTGCATTCCAGGGTAACTGAAATTTATTAAAAAAATTTTTTGCTATAGCCAATCAAAAATGCCATGGTCAAAACAGATAATTCACATTGAGGTAGCGGAAATTTGCAAGCGAGAAAGATTAAGTATTGTAGAAATTGCAAAGAAAAATGGTAGAACTGTTGCTATCATATATCCAATCTTAAGAAAGGATCCTACCGAGCCTAAAAAAAAACGACGTTCTGGCTGATTGAAACCATAACTTCAAGAGATGATAGGCAAATCTTGCGATCAGCTGCTCATCATAGAACATTAGTTTGGGGAATTCAACAAGAATTAAGCAACGTAAGGCAGCAAATGAATAGTAACCTATTCAATGAATATTCAGTGATCAGAAAAACATCACTGACTGCACGACTTCAATGGGCAAAATAAAAATCACACATCTTTGACTGATGAATGGATATCATGTCTTGTTGGTGATGAAAAGAGATTTAATTTGGACAGTCCTGACGAGTGGAAGCATGAATGGCATGATTTGTGAATCTGAGATCAAAACTTCTATAGTAGAAACAAGAAGGAGGAACGGATATGGTGTGGGTATGTTTTGGCTTCAGCAGAATCTCAAATATTGCCTTTTTAAGTGGTCGCCAAAATGTAGAAAAATTTCAGCAAACTCTAAAGGATTATTTTCTTTCCATTGCTGAAGTAATAGCTGGTAAGGACTGGATTTTGTAACAACATAGCACTTCCATACAAGTGTGCAGATCATTTTGAGTTGCTTACATGCATGCCTCTGTATTTAGTGCTAGGGTTAAGTCTCTGTGAATATTAGTATAGGGAGAAATATCAAAACATAAACATTGAATATCTGCCATCTTTTGAGGGCATCGAGGCCCACGGCTGCCATGGTTCTGAACTTATCCCATTGTTATACAATATATCCAAACACGCAACAACTCGTTACCATCGTTATACAATAACAAGTCGGGCAAAAACTGCGCACTTCGACGAGTAGCAGTATAGGATTGCCTTCCTCTTGCCCTCAAAAAATGGCAGCTGTACCCATCATTCAATGCGAAGATATTTTCCCCTATAGATGGCAGCAAATTTGTGCTGTCTTAGATGGTTGGATGTTTTATGAATAAAAACGTTTTTCTTTATAAAATCAAACAACAAATATGGAAGAATTTCTTGATAAAATCAAACGACATTTTGGTGAGGCATTTATAACAATATTAGAGTTTTGATACAAAAATGGATTAAGCAAATTCTAAACTAATAATTCTTTTCTGAATGATTACTTAGATATTTATACTTTTGGGATATACTGTAAGAGCTCAATTCCCCTAAGTTGTTTGTTATCATATATGATTTTATTTTTAGTTGAATGAAAAATGCTTAGCAATCAAAATATGTTTTTGAAGCATTTATTATAAAGGATTACTATAAAAGAAAGCAATAATTTCAACATTGTATGACACCCAAATCATTAGACAGTCAGATACCCAACTTGTGTAGCATAGTCAGAGATGGCAAGTGGGATGACTGCCCCAGATTCCACTCTTGAGAGGTCTCGTGCTTCAGGCTTAATCAATGTTTGCAGTAGCATACCAATCAAAATACAAGTGCTCTGACCTTGTGTAGTCGTGGTTGGCCCTAGGCCTCACGTACTCCTAATGCCACTTTTGGATGTAGCATAAGGATGAAAGTTTATATCCCTTCTGAATATGTATAGCCATTCTGTTTCCAAGAAAAGAGAGTAACTAGAGAAAGTTTATATGATAAGCTAAGTAAAAAGTTCATGCTTAGAAGACCGTGAGCACTTCATTCTCATGCAAAATGGTATTGGGTAGTTTGAATATACCAAAAACTCTGGATCAAATACAAAATTTGACCTTTTTTGGAGATATGGCTATTTTATCATTCTTCCATATTTTATTATTACAACTTAAAAAGTCTTGCATCTTATTAGATATGCAGTCATAATGTAATGCTCCTACACATGGTGATTCAGAACTTATGTCCCAGAAGAATATGGTAGATGGAGGGTACTAAAAGAACCTTTTTTATTAAGCAATGTGTGTCGTACTTCACACTGGTAAGGCGCTGCACTTGGATAGATTATCAAGGTCCCGTCCCATTGCCAGCAGGTCACCAGATCTTATCCTTGTAGGAACATCTGAAGAATATATTTCACACCTGTTGATCATGTTGATTTTCTTCTTCCATGCATTGTTGACTTCTGTAACATCATATGTACTTCACCAGGCATATTTGAAACGGTCCCATACTCAATGCTTCGGTGATGCCAGTATTGTGTACAAGAAAGGGGGCGTAAGTTCAAAGCAGTTCTGTAATGCACACGTTGTCAAACATCATTGTTTGTTGTTTTTCAGTGACAGCCCAGTCATCAGAGTTAAGCCATTGACCCTTGCATGAATGGTTGCTGCAACTGTAGCAAGTGTAGCACCCTTACTGATTGCGAAATAGGATACACATTGCTTAATGAAAAATATTTGTTTTAGTACCCTCAATCTACCATATTCATCTGTAACGTAAGTTCTGAATCACTATGTATCTAATAATTTACCTACAAGTAATTGCCATGACGGTGGGCTGTTAAAACCCGAGTGTATAAATAAAAGTCACTCATAAGGATTTTATTTTAAAATTATATAAGTAGGTTGGATCCATGTTGTGCAATATAAATAAGGAGAAAGGTTCTACTTTGCAAGAGAAAAAATATATTAACAAGATGCTTTTCGGTCTTAGGCCATTCTCAGTCAGAATATAGTAAAACTAGCAACTTGCCAGCTTATATAGTAGAGTGATTCCTTTGCTCTATTGCATTGCTTTTGTTTGCTTATATGAATGCTACACCTGTTTATTTGTTTTTAGAAAAAAATCAGTGTCTTTTAAAAGGCTTAACCAATTGTCATAAAATATACGTCAAGGTACAGTTTAAGGAACCCTCTAAGAGTTTGGCTCTGCTTTTGCCGTTTCAGAGGAGTTACCTGCACAAAACTGGTCACGCTCACGTCAAACCCATGTTACATGACACGAGTGATTGCAGAAACATTGAGCATCAATCATTCAAGCATTCATGATCCCCTAAAGAAAGTAAACAAACTCAATAATTTGGGTTCCTCAAGAACTCAAAGTTCATCAAAGAAGTCAAAGTTCATTTCACAGCACATATAAACTTCTCCTTAAACGTGAGGAAAGCGATTCTTTTTTGAAGCAACTAATAACTGGTGATGAGAATAGGATTGTTTACAACAAAACAGTTTGGTGTGCAAACAATCTTGGTCCCCACGTGATGATTCACCTCAAATGGCATCGAAAGTAGAATTCATCAGAGGAAGGTTATGCTCTCGGTGCAGTGTGATTTTTAAGGTGTTGTGTTTTTCGAGCTTCACCAAGAAACCAAACTATCGATTCGAATGTGTACTGCCAACAATTGGATAGTTTAAAGAAATTCATCATCTAGAAACATCCAGAGCTTGTCTATCATGACAATGTGAGACTGCACAAAAGTTTGATCAGCTGTCAAAAATTATTGTCACACCCTCCATACTCGCCTGATATTGCAACATCAGTCTTTTACTTGTTTCGTTCTTTTCAAAATTCCTTGTATGGTAAAACATTCATTCAGATGGGGCTGTAAGTGAGCACCTTGTTTAGTTTTTCACCGATAAAGACTGGTCCTTCTATGAATTAGGAATTATGAAGCTCATTGAAAGATTGCAAGAGGTTAGCGAACAAAACAGACCATATAGCAATGATTATTCTTTGTTCTTTATATAAATAAATGACCTTTGGAAAACAGAAAAAAATACCTCATTATTTTTCCAACAACCCAATAGTTGTCACCATCTTCCTCATGTCTTCAGATAATACTCAGATAGTTAGTATCTGCTTTCTCATTTATTAACAGCATATTTGGAACATAATTCTGTTTTTAACTATCCATTATCTGTCAAAAACGTTTCTCTCTTTTGGTATTTTTTAGAAATTGTATAAAAAGTTTTTTTGAATAATAATTATAGTTTTGTATTTTTAATTTTTTTAAATATACAGTAGTCCCTAAAATAGCAAATACAATTTTGTCATTTAGTTTTTAAGTAATTATTTTTACTTTAATTATTTTTAAATTTTATTGCCAGATATGCAATATCATCCCACAGTCACAAAAAAATTGATTAATTCTGTTGAAAATTGTGTTGAAGATAACTTACTTGGATATGTAAAAAGTCACCGTGGTACTGTTTTTTTGAGGAAACACCGAATTGTTGTTTTGGAAAATGTGAAAGAGATTTGTAAAAACGGGCAAGTTACTATTTTGTCAGGTGGTGGTTCAGGTCATGAACCATTTGCTGCAGGTAAATTATATACAGTAGCTGACGGTAGTTGGACGATTCTGGAAAAATCAGTACTTCATAGATTTACATTTCAAAATGGATTTATTCATAAAAAAACAGAGTCCAAGACATGCCATTTGCTATGAAGAATAATGACATTTAGGATGATGGTTAAGCAGCTTGAATGCAGCTTTCAGTTCTTCGCTTGAAATCCTACAAGATGTGACAATTAAATAACGAGGCTGTTATTAATGAAAGAAAACTACAAATAGTACTTACAAAAAATTGTTAAGTATTTTCAAAATAATCTCCATTTGACTGAATACAATGCTCACAGCAACTTGTTAAATCCTGGAACCACTATTTAAAGCATTTAGAGGGAATGCTGTGCAGCAGACTCGTCACTGCTGTTTGGGTGGTAGGGACATTGTCAAATCATTGTCCTTTTGATGTTTGGAAAAAGAAAAAAGTCCGCTGAAACCAAATCAGATGATTACAGAGGATGATCCAATGATGGAATTCGTATCTGGGCAAGAAACTGTTTCAAAATGAGTGCGCAGTGCAAAAGCAGCATTCAACTCTTGTTCTGGAAAAACTGGCACTTGGTGAGGTGGGTGCTTGCCACTCCATGTTCTTCAAAAGATTTAATTTATGCTCCATTTTGAGGCTTTTGATGATATTGCTACACAAAGATTTGTTGCTGTTCTGTTATCAGAAAAACTTGTTGCCAAATCACATTGGAATTGGCATCACGTGATACACACTCGTTTGAATTTTCCTGTTTCGCATCTTCCCTAATAAAAATCAGTCTCGTTATTTAATAGTTGCACTTTGTATATCACCAACAGCTTTTGGTCAATCGTGAACACTTCTTGTCAAATGGCATTCTTCAATTTGTTCAAACTATGGGGTTGATGGTTGTACACGCAACTCATCAGATATCCCTCTAAGAATAAATCACATAATGACAAGTAAGAAGACCCTGGGGGTGCCTGATTTCATGTTTCGGCGATGTGCCATGCCCCCAAGGTCTCCTAGAGTTATCTGAAGAGTCGTGCGCGCACTCAATAAACCCCACAACTTGAATGAATTGAAGGATGCCGTTCAACAAGAAGTGCTCACGATTGATGAAAAGCTGTTGGCTCAATTGATGGATAATTTCAAGCAAAAAATTGATAGCTGCATTCAAGCTACATATCATCTTTAAATGGCATTATTTTTCATAACAGAATGGTGTGTCTTCATCTCTGTTTTTTGTAAAAATAAATCCATTTCGAATTGTAAAACTAGGAAGTATTGTGTTTTTCAAAACCATCCGACTCCCGATGGTCATCTGTACAATGTTATATAAAGTGAGATTGATTAACATTTCTAAAAAATTTTAAATGAAAAATTTTAAATTCTGTTTTATTTTTATATGTTTTCTCTATAAATTTATACATTGATACATTATTTATTTATTATATTATTCGTTTATTTATTTAAATTTTTCATATTTTTCGTTATAAAGTACAGATAAGTTGTCTGTATTTTCTATAAAATTCAAGATTTATCCATGCCTTGATATCCTCAAGATTCAAAACATTTGTCTTTCAGAGTCATTTAAAATTATTGAGGAGCCAAATGCAGCAAATAAGGTGGATGAGGATACCTGTAACAGTGTTCTCCCCAGAAAATTTTATCAGGTGGGCGGTAAGCTAAAATAACCAGGCGGACAAAAATTAAAAACAAAAACAAATACAGTCGAAACCCGTTAATACAAACTCTGTTAATACGAAAAATTTTGCTGGCCCGTCCCCGTGAATGATATTTACATGTAAATTCATCCTCTTAATACGAACGATTTTTAATTAAAGTCTGGTTAATACGAAGGAAAATTTCGAAAATTTAGTGAGAAAATAGTGATCAGAATAAAAACTCTAATAAGTTTTGGAAGTATGCAATTTTCGAAAATAAAAATTAAATGTTTTCTGTTATCAGAATCACATGTTCTTTCAGGCGTGACGAACACCACTAATCACATGGTGTTCACTAACGCGAATCTGATTGGTTCTGTATGAGAGCGCACTTGTTTCAAAAAGAAATTGAATCACGTGGCAATTTTAAACAGGAATCAATCAGTCTTCTTCGATACAGATTACACAGCTGCAGACTACAGACTACACTTCGTACTGCTATACAGCTGCTATACCATGTCCGACATAAGGAAAAAGAAACGAAAGGATCTTTCGCTAAAAGTGAAATTAAAACTTCTAGATGTCGTTTAAAAACCAAATGCAAAAAAAGGGCAGATTGCTAAAGAATTTGAAATCCCTTCGTCAACTTTGTCAACGTTAATAAAAAATGCTGAAAAAATAAGACAGCAAGCAGAGACAAGTGGGACACTTAAAAGGAAACGGATGCGAACAGCAACACATGAGGAAATGGAAGAGGCATTGCAGACATGGCTTTACTTTTTTCTATATTGTACACGTGCAACAGTGTCTAGATAGAAACCAAGATGGCGGAGTTGAAACTGATGATGATCTCGGGCAAATTCAGCACTCTACTGCGTCAACAGAGCGTATGATTACTGTGATGGACGATCTCAAATCATTTATTTTGTATGGGGAAAATGTTCCTCCAAATTTATTTACGTTATACTCAAAAGTAAATAATGTTTTAAGCAGAAATTTTGTAATGTCATGTAGACAGACCAAAATAACAGAGTTTTTTACTGAAGGAATGGAATAAAAATGTATGTATTTTATAACAATAATTTTTCTATGCTTATTTTGAAAGTTATCAGTTGACGGATAATACGAGTTCCGGATAATACAAAAAAAGTTTATGGTTCTGACAATTTCGTATTAACGGGTTTCAACTGTAAAATATTATGCTGTGTTGTGCAGTTTTTCGTGTATTCAGCCGGGCGGACGTCAAAATCAGCCGGGCGGCGCTCCCGTTAAAAAGGGCCTGGGGAGAACCCTGTGTAATATTCTTATTAAAAAAATACAGTCGACATTATGTCTCCTGGCTATAACATTAAATCAGGTAAAGCATCAGCTGGGCAAGGGCAACTAGGCGCTGGTCAAGTGGACGACGATAAAACTGGACGATAACCTAGTGGATGATGAAAACTTTATAACTTAAAAAAAAAACTTTATTTTGCCATTCTCTTTTTTCATGAACATTTGGATGACAGAGACATTTTAAAACTACTAGAGGTGAATCCTCATTATAATGAACTCCTCGATGTAATGAATTATTTTTGAAGTCCCAAAGTAGCAAATTGTTACTGATTTAATGTTGTAACAAATTTCAATGTAATGAACTCTTCATTATAACGAACCAAAATTTTTGTTCCCTGCAATAATCGTAGCTGTTTGTTATAACGAATTTTCCCAAAACACGTAAAGAGAGAACTCATTTTTTGTACTGTCAATCGAAAGAAAATGTTCCCAATTCAATTTTAGGAAAAATTGATGATATTGAAGCACAAATTGCAACTGCCTGCAAAAGTTAAAAAAACAAACAAAAAAGCACACAGATGTACTGTCATATTTTGGAAATAAATATTTTTTTTAGATCGATTTCATTTTTTTTTATCCCGGTTATAACGGTTCCCTAGTCGTTCGTTATAACGAGGATCCACCTATAATTTTAGAAAATTAATTTTATTATAACTTTATTTATTTATTATTTTATTATTAATGCATATTAATATCTATGAACTAATACAACATGACATATTATCCTTTTTAATATAAATATATCCATTCCAAAAAAAATATGATTCATCTAAAATAAATATCTATACATATATTTAAGTTCCAAGGGTGATTCTTTCGAAAGTTCATTGGAGAAAATACTGCATCTCTAAACTTCATTTTGGTTTTAAATGAAATATCTTAGTCTGTAGATTTGTCAAAGTTAATTTTTGTGTCCATAATTACTAAATTGTCTAAAAATCTTATGTGGATAATGCCGATGATTAACTTAAGAATAAAATAAAACTCTTTTTCCACAACGAAACAGGAATTGAACAAACATAAAAAGAAAAAGACAGAAAATAAAATGAAAAAATACAACCTGAGTCTGTAAGCACTTTTCGAAAGCTTTGCTTTCATCATTCAGCAGCCAAGGAGCACCTCGAGAGAACTTGAGAAAACTGACTTGGAATAAAACAAGCTGAGTATTTATAACAGACAGAAGCTAATCAAGACAAAAAGGTCCAAGTGAAATTTATTGATTGGGTAAGTGCGTCGCCCATTTGATCAATGGTGACTCGCTAATAGGGCCCCTATCTAAGTTGAGTAATAATTTTTTATGTTTTTTGAATGACTAAGCTTTTGAAGGCATCCACAAGGTGTTTCTTGTTTATTGACTCAATCAGTTTTACATTATTTAATAAGAATTCATGTCCGGTATCTAAAGAATGTTTGGCTATGGATGACTAATTCCCTCTACCATATCTTGTGTGTCTCATGTGTTCTTCGAATTGTGTTTCAATATTATGGGAAGTTTGTCCTTTGTACATCATGGGGCATTGGGAACATCTGGCTTCGTATATTCCTGATTTCTGTAGTGG
>JAHWFO010040748.1:463427-481591 GCA_023313115.1 Rhysida immarginata
CCGAACCATTGAGACAAATAGACCCCTCGGCCTGTATTCAAGATTTTACGGTATATCTCAGAAACGCTTTATTTCGATATTTTCAATGAAAAATGAACAACAACAACAATATGAGTGCGCATTCTCAAAAAAATCCCAACATGCATTCAACCGCCAAGTTTTAACTGAATCTCGCCAATTGTTCAAAATTTATCAAGTTTTTTTTTATTTTTTTTATTTTAGTTCAATAATTGTCACACTGCATTACGAAATATGTTGAATAGTAATTGTACGAAATAATTGTAACAGATAGCACCACTATGCTTTGCTGTCTTACCTAGCAAACTCGTGTAAGACCTAAAGTTTTGCTTTCAGTGTTTTAAATGAAGACTAATGAATCCTGGTGTATTGGAATAAACTCTTTTCCATTATAATAAATATATTTTATTCCTCACAATTTAATTCATAATTTATTATTTGAAAACATTGAAGAATCAATTAAATGTTCATTTAGATATCTTTATAGTTTTTGAAGTCTTCATCTTATAATTTATGTGCTTGTTGAATTTCTATGTGCTTTGAAGTGCTGAATTTATTTCTACAGATTCCTTCCTCTCTGTACTTAATAATCTTCTGATTCAAAAAAGCATTATGGGTTATGCAATAATTTTAATTATTCATCATACAAAATATACTTGTTTGTGTTTTTATATACTGCGAAAAGCTTGCACGTGCCGTGGTTGTGGCCTACATTGATTGTGAGCACAGATGTGAGTAAGGAGACGCCCCTTAAGCATAGATGCTGTGTTTATGCAACATATCGAGAGACTCGATACCTGTGCTTATATTTCGTACTTCAGTGATTATAAGCCCTTATTCAGTATTACTGATGTATACAGGGTTCTCCCCAGGCCCTTTTGAACAGGTGTGCCGCCCAGCTGATTTTGGTGACCGCCCAGCTGAATATGTGAAAAACTGCTCACCACTGCATAATATTTTATTTGTTTTTAATTTTTGTCTGCCCGGCTATTTTATCCTTCCGCCCACCTGATAAAATTTTTCTGGGGAGAAAACTGTGTATATGATTCTGTAGACTCATCCATTGATAAATAAATAAAAGATTTATGTACTCAATAAAAATTTTATATGTTTGATGCATTTAAAAACATTATCATGATTCAATACTTCAGATTGCAGATTCGAAACTAAGTCACTTTTTTTTTATTGGTGAATTTATAAAGTTATAAAAATTACTTAAAATATATCTTTATGACCCGATAAATAAATATATAAAATTATATGATGGCTACAAAATTGTTTTAATGCATAATATTTCATTACATTGTCCAATTAGGTACATTGATGTTTTTTAATCCAAATAACTAAGAATTAAAATAAAATGCAAATGGCAAAGTAAAGTTTTTTTTGTCTTTTTTTTTGTTATAAAATTTTCATCATCCACTTGGTTATTGTCCAGTTGACTGTTGTCCAGATGTTACGTACCCATTAAATCATGTCCTTTTTATCTGCTGAGATGGTAAAACCTGGTTTGTTTTAAAGTCTGGTTTTTAAAGTCATGCAGGATAATCAGTGCAACTTTTGATTAGTTATTTGAATATTTTTTATCAGAGCGTAAGAAAAATTCCCATGGTTAAGAAAATGGAAGGAATGTATAACTTGATCAAATGATATGTAACTGGCTATGAAAAAAGACATTAAAAAATTATTAGGAAATTAATTTAGGGAATCTAAAATGTATGCCCCCACATCTTATCAGGTGCACAAACTGAGCCTGAAAATGATGACTGGTGTGAGTACTGAAGTACAGTGAAATGTGGATATTAATGTTACTTTATTCTTGATCAACCTATCATCTCTAAAAGGAAAAAAAGTTAAATGTAGCTTTTAATCCGCAATCACAGCCCTGTAGTGGCCAATGAGTCATGCTTCATATTACCCCATTCGACAGTCATATTATAACGTCAAATGACACCAAGCATCTAACTATATAAGCATATCCATTGCTAAATAGTTCTTGAGATTTGACTGTATATAGAGGTGAGCATTTAAATCTGCTTCCCCCTCTACCAAGCACCTTTTTCTTTCATTACTGGCATTCAATACAAGATAATTCAAAATATCAGTAATGGATGTAGTGGTTCATGCTTATGCAGTTAGCTGCACAACTAGCTGCCATGCTCTGACGTTCCAATATGGCTGCCGAAGTGGGTAATGTGAAATTTCACTCATTGGGCACTAAAGGGCTGATGACTGCAAATAATCTTTATTTTGATAGTGTCCATTCTAACAAATTGAGGCATATAAATGAACACATGTTTTTGGTGGTTTAAGCCTACTTTATAAGACTTTCTAAATTAATTTTTCTCAAAGTAATTATTCTAAAGAATGAAATTTAGGTAACTAGTTTCAGCATGTTTTGTACAATCAGGTGTGTGCCTGTATTGTGATAAGGTGTGTTTTCAAGTGTATCCTAAATCATGGTTCTCCCCATCTGAAGAAAGCATGCCAAACAAGATTCAACATCAAGATGATGTCGCTTGTATTTTTTTTTTTTAATAAAAACATAGTGTATCCTATTCCACTTGATTTTGCTGCATTTGCCTCATTTATAACTTTAAAATTACCCTAAAAGGCAAACTTTTTGAATCTTGGGTATATTAAGGATGCTTATGAAAGATGACTTCCAGAACTTTTTCAGAAAGTAGCAAGAATGATGGGAGGGGAGATGCCTTTTCATTTTTATTTCAATTTTATTCTTTGCAGATTAGATTTCCCCTCCCCCCCCTTGGGGGGCCCAAATGTTAATCCCCCCCCCCCCCTTGTATTTCCTTGGAAATTATCTGAATGAGGGCACATCCTATTTGCATGTCAGTAGATTGGGGCTTCTAATAAATTGATCACTGAGTATATTTTAGATTAAGAACTGCAGATAATGTTTTTAATCTGAAAGAATCAAATCTTTATTTTTTAATAGGTTATGTTGGCAAAGGCATGTTAACTGCAGCTGTTTCGGGATCTGTTTTCACATCACCTCCTCCAACAGCAGTATATGCCGCCCTTCAGATTCTAGCTTCTAACAATAAAGGTATTTTCACAAACACCATTGCTAAATCATTTCATGGAAACTTTAAAAATATAGTATTTTTTATTCTCTCTTTTATTTTTACGTTAAAAAGTTCTCTTTTCTTTTAATGTTTCCAGAACCATTAAGCTGGATTTTGTGAGGGCAATAAGCTATGAGTATGGCAAATAGATTAACACCTAAATTTAATAAAAAATTTGACTGATCATGATTTTTTAATAAAAAGTATTATCACTCTAAGAAAAATTGTAAATTAATATAACGTATAAGGAATATTAAGTTTAGAAATTAGAGGCATGCTCCAAGGTAATTGTAAAAAGTGAATTAAATAGAATATTATTCAGTAGGGTAAGCTGCACAGTTGTTGCCACTTTATAACGAAAACATTACATTTATATGAAACATGACTTATGATAAAACGAAAATATTTGTATACATTAGTTTCATCTATTGTTAATGCAGTCTACTATTCAATTACCAACTAGCTGCTTATGTTTTGTTTTTATGTAGATTTAAAAACAGTGCTTCATGATCAGTCATGCTGTCTTAAGCAAATTGCTAGGAAAGTTGGTTTTCAAAAAAGACACAACATAAGTGAATTTATAGGGGAATGACAAAGGCATCTGGGTAGGATGAGGACTATAACAATACTTTTTTGAAATTTTCTGCATGAGAACTATCACAAGATGACATGTGATAAAAGCAGAGAGCTTTGTTGATGACACACACTCGACTTTCAAAATGGTCATGTCAATGTAACATCACATGGTTGAAGATACTCTATTGTTAAATTGTCAAATATTATTATATGATATTGTTTCATAGGATGTGAGGTAACATAATTCATGAAAGAAATATTATATAGAATTATTTATAAATATGCGAGGGTGGCAATAACTGGGCAACTGAGTGGCAAGTACTGGGCAAAATGTGGCAACAACTGGCATTATTAGTTTATTATTTTCATATCTAATTTTCAAATACACTATACGGTAGTACCCACTTACTACGATCACGGTTAAGACAATTTCCCACATAATATATGCTTTTTTTGTCGGTCCCTTGACTTAAGGTCCCTTTTGCACACAATTTATTCCGTTTATTATGATTGTTTTCCCACATATTATGCTTGTTCGTGCTGCTGTGTGTACTTGTTTGTGTACATGCTTATCCAAAACTGCGTGTCTCCATGTTCCTTTCTTTAATGTGCCATCTTCAGTTCTTTGTTTTAATTCATTAGAACCATTGTTGCTCGTCAAAACTGTTCAAAATTAAATGTGAAGCTCTCTCAGCAGATGCTTATTTCAAGGTACGCGTTTAAAGTGTATCTACAATTTTTAATTATATATAACAATGATTCTATGGTATAGATAATAAAAAAATGAAAGAGTAATATGTGTTTTGCATATTTTAGATCTTCCCACCTAAGACGTTTTCTCGCTTAATACGTTATTTTCGTACGGTCCTTACCGAATCGTATTAAGCGGGTTCTACTGTATTAATATATTAAACTTTTTTTCCTCGTAATATATTCTCTGAACCTTGCTTTATGTCCTGCATTGAATATTTTAAAGGCAATTTTTATCATTAAGGGTTGCAACAACTGGGCAGGATTGCCCTACAAAAATAGTTTTTTTTTAAAATATTTATTTGATAAATATTATATAATTCTTGTAACTCCTTAGCAGAAAAGGTTGTTGTTTATGATTACATCCTTAACAACATATGATATGGACCCTTCTCAGTTAGTAAGTGGGGGTGAGCACGTGCCTGTGTGGCTGTTGCTTCCGGCAGGCAAAAAACTTCCAGCACAGCAGTTCTCTAACATGCTGTTGGATTGTGAGATCTCAACCTGGACTCTTCTTGTTTTATATTCTTTTATTTTGCCATTATTTTGCCTTTTTTGACATCCCTCTTTTTTTTATCTTTTTTTTTATTTTTTCTTTTTTTAACTTAAAAAACAATTTGAAACACCAGAAATAGCATTTACCAGAAAAAAAATTACCAGAGAGCAAAAAATTTCCACATTTTAATTAGTGATCCCCTTATCACTGAAAATTAAATTACATAAAATATTTAAAATTTGTCATTTTCTAATAAATTTCTAATAAATCCCCTTTGTAAATATGTATAAAAATAAACTGACATAAAATAAATAGAAGGTTTAAAAAATAAAATAAACAACAACCAAGGTTAAAATAAATTTTGGTGGTTAAAAAATTTTATAATTTTTTTTTTTTTTTCTGTACATGTAAATTGTGTGTAATTAAATACATAAGTTTAATTTTTAATTGTTTTTTGTGTTGGGTCCAAATAATTTTTTCAGAGTTGTCTACCTATGTGGGCGCATTTCGGTAAAAAATCATAAACGTTTCGCAAAAAGTGTGCACGAAAGTGTAAATCCACCTATGTGGGTGCATGTCGGTGCAAATCTTGAAAGTTTGGCAAAAAGTGTGCACGAAAGTGATTCTCCCAATGTTGTATTTTATAAATAGAAGGTTGATTTATTTTCCTTATTTTTATTTTGTTTTTATACATATTTAGAAAGGTTTATCTAAATTTATTTGATCTAATTTAGGTTTCATTGATAAGGGAATTACTTGATCCAAAATGTGGAAATTTTTGCTCTGTCCACGATAATTCTTGCATTTGAAATTATTTCTGTAACTACTATTTCTGATGTTTCAAAATAGTTTTTAGTTTTAAGAGAGATGTTATGAAAGGCAAAATAATGGAAAAAAATAAAAGAATTTGAAACAAGAAGAGTCCAGGTTATGTGTTCTCATGTTCCAGTTACTGTGCCCGCGCCACGAGAAGGCGGCTGCGTTTCCAAAATCTCTCACATAGCACACTAGCTGCCTTGGCCAATCCATTTTGCTAAAGGGTAGGAGTAGTATACTGCAAAGTTACTCAGGGCTTGGAAAAAGTTATTTTTGTATATGGAAATTCATGCAAAAATGGTAAAAGGGAAAACGTTACATTTTGAAGGAAGGAAGGTTGCTCTGAACGTCATTTCATATTTTGATGATGTTGCGAAAAAGAAATTAGAAGCCATCCCTGTTACTAAATCGTCGAAACGAGCTGCAGTTGCGCTTGGAATCAGCGAAAGGACAGTTGAACGAATTAGAAATGAAGGAAGATCAAAAGGAGAAATAACATCTCCAGGTAAAAGAAGACCACGGCCTGCTTGGGGAAATATTTTGGATTCTACTGACGATTTTGATATTGATGTGATTCGTCAAACAATTAATGAGATGATTGTTTCGCAAAGAAAATTTCCAACAATTCCAAATTTGCTTCCAATTCTGAAAGAGAAAATTAATTTTCGTTGGACCGAGTCATCATTGCGAAAAATACTTCATAGGTTCGGATATCGATGGAGAAAATGCAAAAACAAACGAGCAGTTCTAATGGAAAGATCTGACATTATTGCATGGCATGGAAAATATCTCAGAAAAATGAGACGCTATTGAGAAGAAAAAAGACCAATAGTCTACATTGATGAGACATGGGTTGATTCAAACTTGTCGTTCAAAAAGTGTTGGCAGTACAGCGAAACGAGTGTTATTGTAGATGTTAATTCAGCAAGACGTATAATAGTTGTGCATGCAGGTGAAGTTGATGGTTTTATCACTAACGCTGAATTGTTGTACAAAGCATCCTCAAGCACTGGAGATTAACATGGACAACTGAATCAAATAAATTTTGAAAAGTGGATTGTTGACAAATTGATTCCAAATCTGAAGCCAAATTCTGTTGTGGTAGCCGACAATGCACCATACCATACAGTTCAAGTAGAAAAGGTACCAACCCAAAATTCATTAAAATCGGTTATGCAAGATTGGTTAAGGCGCAGACAAGTCGCGTTCAATCAAGAGTCACGAAAATTTGAACTTTTAGAATTAATTAACAAGCACAAGCCAGTTGAAAAAACGTATTCTCTTGAGAAAATCTTGGAACAAAATGGACATACCCTTATCAGGTTACCACCGTATCATTGTGACTTGAATGCAATAGAATTCGTATGGGCCGACATGAAAAATTATATTCGCCATAACAATACATTGTCCAATTTGTCATTCAACGATCTCTTTCAACTGAGTAAAACCGCATTAAAGCAAGTTACTGAAGTCAAATGGAAGTCAGCGTGTGACCATGTAAAAAAAGTGGAAAAAATGTACTGGAACAACGATGGCATCACAGAAGAGGTAGAAAATTTACTTATTCAAGTTTCTGAAGACGAAGACGAGACCGATGAAGAAACTGACAATGAAATGATGGGGCCGCTGTCTTCAAAAATATGAAGCATTTGATGATGATGGGATATTAATAACACGAGCCAAAAAGGTGTAATACTGTATTGAATAAATGATGTGTTGTTTTATTATTTCATTGAGTTAATTAAATTGTTTTCGATTAGGCATTTAAATACGTGAATATTCCTAGGGATGGTCTTCCCTTAATTTTGAAATAACTACTGAAAATATGAAACTCTGCACTGAAAAGTTAATTTAAAATAATGAACAAAAATTGATGTTCTGTAGGGAAGCATTTGTTTCTTTCTCCAGCATAACTACTTCTACCCTATAGAAAAATGGATTGGCCAAAGCACCTAGCACGCCATGTGAGAGATTTTGGAAACGCAACCGCCTTCTCGTGGCGCGGGCACAGTACAGGCTAGAGAACGGTTGTGTCAGAAGTTTTTTTGTTCGCCGGAAGCAACTGCCGCGCAGGTGCATGATGCGCCCACGAACTAACTGGAAAGGGTCTATAGAAATGCTTAAATACAGGGTGTAAATGGACGACGTTTCACAAATTTAAGGATATGTAGAGGATGATGTGGTGAACATTTTTTAATAAACCCATAGTCCCAAACGAAAAGCGACGGAGCCACAGCTTGTTTGATGTTCTGGTTTGTCAAGCATTGAACTAGGCACGTTTACTACGATGTCCTCTGTCATTGCATCTTGTAGGCCTTATGCAGACTGTCAGCTCGCAGGCTATTTTCAAATGGTACCGTCCAGATGCACAGCACATTTTCCAATCACATAATCTTGCATAGCAGGTTGGTACGAAATTCCCGTTGTTAGTTTGGAACATTCCGTAAGGGCGAAGGTTTTTTTGCGCTCTACGTTTTGTGCTGTATGAGTTCAGGAATGGACTTTACTGTGAGGCAAGAAACAGCGAGAACTTTCATACCCAATTACGTACAGACCTGTTACTGGACTGTCCCATTTCAGATCGCCACAAATTATCTCAGTGTACACTGTGATCTGCTTATTATTATTACTCCATCATACACGATCGCACAATCTTTAGCGTATCTGCAAAGAATTATTGCTTTTTCGAAAGCTTTAAAAATTAAAATTAAAAAAAAAAAACTTAATGCGGCCAGTTTACATGACTGGCAAACTTACCCGCCTTTACCCTGCAAAAGTGCTGCACCTGACCAATCATACAATGGTCGCTGGACGGTTCCATTGGAAATACATTCGCACATTAGGTTTCACGCTCGAAATTCCAATGCAGTGACAACACAGTAATTCAGACAGCCATTCCACGGCTTGACGCAAAACAGAGCATCAAACATGCTGTGGCTCCGTCGCTTTCGTTTGGGACTATGGGTTTATTTATTACCACATCATCCTCTACTTATCCTTAAATTTGTGAAACGTCGTCCATTTACACCCTGTATTTGATGATATCTGAGAGTACTTAAATGTTGGCTTCTTAAGATACAGGATTATCGAAATTAAACTTCCTCAACTCTGTTGGAAGGCGCTGTACTGGTGCAAATGACAAGAAACTCAAAGAACACATACTGCAGATAGTGCACTCGCCATTTATTAAATAAACAAAAAAAATAGTACAAAAGGTCACTGTTATATGCTGCTGCACCTTGACAAATTGTTCAACAAATGTTTAATTATCCCTCTTGTGTGTTCAGAATATTTTCCATGCATAAAAACCATGTTTTCCACTGCTGAATTCTATAAGTCCACATTAATTTGCTGATGAATGCTTTCTTTCAATTTGGAAAGTAGTAAATTTCAAAAGGTCTAGACAAGAGAGACATTTAGACTGAACTTTTCTGAAGTAATATAAATACCATCATTGCTTCAGAAATATAAGATCATTGTTTCTTTACCACTTTTGGTCACAAACATTAAGTAGTGTCTCCAAAATTCTTTCTCCTTTCATGCAAGATTCCATCCTTAAATTTGAGTAGTTTAAAGTCTTTGTATCGCTATTGAATATTAAAATATATTGCAAAGTGTCCGTATTTCATATAAAGAACCTGACGATTGTTTTTCGTTGAGAAAAGCGACACATAGCAGGCCATATTCAAATGCTTGCTTTGAGCACTCAAAGGTCAGAAATTGATGGCCCCAATTTTGATGTAGGATTCTTCTACCAGCAGTGTACAAATGTGACAGGATAGTGGACTGTGATATATTGTCATTTTGTTATACCGATAGAGGTGATAGTAATTCATCATATATTGTTGATGCGACAAGTTACCAATTCAGAGACAAAGAAAAAGATCATCACAATTTTATTCTTTAAATTTTTCTGTTCATTTTAAAAATTGAAAAAAGAAAAAATGAAATGGTTTTGTCTTCTGGAAGTTATGTATCTTTGCAACAATCTTATTTAAAAAACTATTTTTTATGTCCTTCATTTAGATATTTACTTCTATTTCATGTGGATTTTTTTGTGTTATCGTAGGAGGAACCCTAGTTCTTGTTGCAAACTACACAGGTGATCGATTGACATTTGGCCAAGCTGTTGAAAGAGCTAAAGCTGAAGGATTGAAAGTGGAGATGATATTAGTTGGTGAAGATTGTGCAATACCAAATCCTTATAGAGCCACAGGACGCCGGGGTCTTTGCGGCATGGTTCTTATTCAAAAAGTACTGCTTTATTTTTTTTTAATATTCATTTTGGTTCATTAATATTTTTTTAAATTTGTGCATTTAGAAAAGTACTTGGCCTTCAATTTTATTCTTAGTTAACCTTTAACTAAAAGATCCCAAAAGAAATTGATTGTGTTGCCATGCAATGTTTTTTCAAATTTGAGGAGCACATGAATTCTACAGTTTGTTCTCATCAGTAGAAAAGTTGAAATTGTTTAAAGATTATTGTTTAGCTCTATCTTTAGAGTCATTCTCTTGATAGATGATGACAATCTGACTGAAATGTATACTATCTGGCCATTGGTCACCGGAGACTTCTTCAAAAGTGCATGGGATCGTCCGTACAACCTATAAAAGACATTGATGAATTAGGATACATCATAGCAGATACTGCAATCAATATGAACAGATGACGCAAACTTAATGCAGACTAAAGAGGGGTGATCATTGGAGCCCACAGGTTTGGGCATTCGATCCGTGAGATTTCCAATAAATTTCGGGTACCGCACTCGATGTTGAGTGATGTTATTTTGAAATGGAAGCAAGAGGGGGTTATAACATGCTGACCCAAACCCAGTAAATCAAGAAATTGACAGATTGCGATCATCGATGCTTGAAACGTGTGGTGATGTCAAACCGGAAGGCTTCTTTAAAAATGTGTTTGCACAGGACTTTCGATTGGCATGGTCTAGTGATGCAAGTGATCGTATCTTCAGCTGGGAGATCGTCACACACTTGGTTTTCATGGACAAGCAGCAGTTCACAGGCCAAACATCACAGCCCTCAATGCGATCCCTTGGTTACAGTGGTGCAAAGAACGCTGCCACTGGGCTCCAGAACAATGGAAAACCATACTATGGAGTGATGAATCCCACTACCAGTTGTGGCGGTCCGATGGATGTATGTGGGTTTGGCAAATGACTAGCGGGCGTTATTTACTCGATGTATCATAAACTGTAATACTCACAGTGTAATTTAGAGGAGGTGGCATCATGATCTGATCCTGCTTTTCGTGGTATGGTCTTGGTCCTCTCGTTTTAGTTCGCGGAACCATGTATGCCAAAGCGTATCAAACGGTTCTGGAAAATTCTGTGCTACCAACAATTCGGGAACACTTTAATCCTGTCATACAGCAGATGTTATTAATAATTATCGTTGGAAACTTAACTGGCCAGCCCGGAGTCTAAACCTCAACCTCATTGAACAACTTTGGAACGAATTGGAGCACCAGTTGAGAGCCAGGCCATGACCCCCAAAGAACACCACTGAGCTGTTTGCCAATTTGAAGGATGAATGGGCCAAAACCCGCCAACATGTATCGCAAATTGGTGGAAAGTCTTCCTCGAAGAGTTGTGGATGTCATTGCAGCGAAAGGCGTCCCTACATGATATTGATGTTGTGCAGGGTCAGATTTAACTTACCAGTATGGGGTGTCTGGTGACAAATGGCCAGATAATGTACATTTAGAAAATAATAAATCTGTAAGGAAAAGGTGTCGTTTTATTTTATTATTATTTTAGAGATTATCCATAATTTCATTGAGAGTTATAGTTTAAAATCGTTATGTTAAATGAACAAAAATTATAACGTCAAAAGATTTATTTTTATCATGACATAATTCATTAAATTTCAAAGCAAATTGTAATAGAAATCATTTAAAAAATCCTTATTTTTTTTTTTATATTTACAGACACAAATTATACAAAATATTTTGCAGTTTCTAGTCAGTGACATCACTGGAATGGGTAATTAAAAGGGGGAAAGATACTCTATTAAGCTAACATTTGAGCATGGCTGCACACTAATCAAACATCTCGCCATCCAAACAAGGCAGTCATATTTCTACTTTTTTTTAACCTCTTTTAAAATATTCAGCTTCTCCTTTTAAAGAAAGCTGTTTTCTTTTCTGCCATCTGAAATTTTTCTGTGAAGTGTTGAAATACACTGACTGCTCAATTGTAAGTGGAGACCTGTGGTATGGAACAGACGCTTTATTTACAGTGTCTCTAATTGCACGTACTGTGGCTTTTTTGCCCACAGCGTCCATACGTCGTGGCAGGCTCTCCACCTATTTCTGATATCAAGCAACAGGTATCTTGCCCACTCCTCCTTCAAAGCGCTGCACAAGTTGGATGCATGTTTCCGGTCACATCAGACATGCATGAAACCGACTCTCCAATTCATCTCAAAGATGTTCAATAGCGTTGAGGTCTGGACTCTGGCCACTGAAATTTCTGAACATTATTCTCCAGAACCAGGCGCTGACAGCATAGGCCTTATGGCACGGCACATTGTTGTCCTGGAACACAAATAGCCCTTCACCGAACTGCTGCCACAACGTAGGAAGCATGGTAGAGTTTTTGGTGTATGGATGTTTCTTGTAGTTTGGCTTTTGACCAGAAAGGAGGATTGTTTTTCCTAAGACAATATACACCATGTCAGGGACAGAACCAAAAAATTGTGTGGGAATCTTGTAGCCATGTCCATCCATTTATCGAAGGAATGGATGCGAATACCTTGATTTTACAAGGAGTGTTCCAAAAGTAACCCACCACAATTTATTTCCGTGACAAGAACAGTGTTACATGGCTGAAATTTTAAGGCATCCTAGTTTGAACATTCTGCCTCTATTGTGTGAAGTTGCAAGCCCCACTACCAGATTAGAGAACATGTTAAAAATGAGGGATGTCAGTGATGCATGTCACAATCATCCCGTGTTGCCTAGTCCACCCGATAAAAAATACCCTCTATAGGATACAATTCAAGTCTAATGACTATGATGTGCATGGTGTGAAAAAGTGGTTGCGTGAGCAGGACCAAGAATGGTACTGAGAGGGGAATACATGCTTTTCCGGAAGGCTGGCATAAAGCTGAAGAAGGGAAGAGACTTCTTTGAAATATAATCGGTAGCAATGTGATGCATGAGTTACGAAATTGTGATACATTACTTTTTGAAAGCTCCTTGTATGTCACAATTTTCTTGAAAACATGCTCAGAAGGGTAGCTGAAGTAATTTCATTTTGCGATGGATTGTCAAGGCATTAACGGGTCACTTTATTTAAAACAATTTGTTGTCTGGCCCATTATTGTAGGGTATTTGAGATTCTTTGACCAGTGATATAGTTAATACTTATCCAAATGATATCTCAATTTTGAAGTATTTGTCATTGAGGTAATTGGTTTAGATTCATGATTATCTTTCTTGAAAAACACATTGACTTAATTATTCTAAATTTAACATTGATGTTTCTGATTTGTGTATTTTTTAATATATTGCATGCGTGAGAATTTTTTGCTTTTAATGTACATTTTAATGTCTGCAGTTTTATTAGATTGCAGGAGCTTTAGCAGAAGAAGGCAGAAGTTTGGAAGAAATAGTTAAACTTGTTTCCAGAGCTGTAAAATTAATGGGTAAGCTATTGAATTAATTTCTTTTCTATTCTATGTACAGAAAATTTTTTTGGCGAGTCCCGTATTATAAAATTTTATTTTGAAAGTAACTTTCCTTTTTATGCATTTTATACATTTTCTAAAGATTAATACATTTTTCATTATTGCTAGTATTTACTAAAAAAGGATAGAACTATATTAGGGTTTGCCCTTTTCCTGTTTAAACCATTCCACTAAGAGTTAGGGAAAACTGTCAGTGGAAGAATCACTAAAATTCCTAAATGGGAGGATTAAAAGTAAAACAATTGAATGATGTTATAATTTAATGTGCTATTAATTGTAGTCAGGAGCTCATTAACAGTATGAGAACTTATAATCAAAGACCAAACATCATGGAATAGCTGGTCAGTAACTCAAGGATGCATCGACACCACGAAAGGGTGGAAAACCTATTGCCATTCAGAAATCTTTAGTACACAGGGACCTCTCTAACACATCTCAAAAATGTTCAATGGAGAGATGGCCCTGGCCACAGCATTCATTGTAATTCTCCTGAATGCTCCTCAAACTAGTTCTGCACAATTTGGGCCCGAATGAGCATTATTCTGCTAAAAGAGCATTATCCAAGAATGTGTGGTCAGTGATGTCTAGGAGGACCAGTGGCCTAAACCTTGACACACAATAGCATCCCACACAAGTTTGTACCATCACCAACCTGTACGTTGCCTTGTTGACAAGTTGACAATCTCGAAGAAAAATAATTATTAGGTAGAAGCAGCATTTAGCCTTAAAAAGGTTTGGCAGATTAGAAAATTCAGTTGTTGCTAGGCATTCCCTTGAAACCGAACATGGTTTTGTGAAAGAAGATTTTAGTTTACTTAATACCATAAGAGGCAGTTATTTATTCATTACAAAAAATAGGAACAGACTTCATTATTGAATGCAGACAGAAGACCGATTAATGATTAAGTCCCCTTCATACATATGATTAAGTCATCAAAGACATTTCTGAAAACTCATCCATGGTTGTCCAGTTCAAATCATCAGATTTTACAAATCCAGAAAGCAACAATTCCCAAGCCATAAATACTGCTGAATGACATCAGCATAGCTGCCGAAAGACATATTCTTGTGTGAGTGATTTTAATGTGATTTCTCATTGTGGGAAAAGCAGTACATGTATTATTTTTAATTAATTTCACCACATCCAGAGTTTGCAGTTTTTTTATGAGGTTTGGGGCATTAGTCATGGCAACTATTTTTCTTTTTGTGAGAATTCAAGCATGGGTGAAAAATGTAAAATACAGGGTGTTTCATAATTGGTGTCCCGTCTTTAGGTCCAAATAACGACTCAAGGGGAACAGATGGGGAGAAAACGAATATTGATTATTTGGTTTTAATGTCCCCTAATTCAGAATAAAAACATTTCACATCCCTGGGGGTGAAGGAAAATTTTGAAAATTTTAATTTTGTAGGGGTTGGGGTTAGACCCCATGTGTTATTTAGAAAGTTGTAGAGCATCATGTAAAATGTGGGTTTAGCAAAAAAGCCGGTGAAAAAATCTCATCCCCTGCCCTTTATCGAGTGGGTAAAGTGAAAAGTGTCTAATGAGTTTTTTCTGATTTTGTCTACATTAGCTAGCCATACCCTTCACTTTGTCAAATTTTGTCAAAATAGGTGCTCAACGTGGGACTTAGTCAAATTTTGGGCTCTGCTCTGCTCAGCACGCAACCAGGGCGAACATAGAGGGTCAGCCTGGATTCAAACCAGAAACCTTCAGCTCATGCTACCAACTCACTAACCAATTGCACCACTGCGGACATGAAAGCATTACTCTATTTACATGTCCTTTGTGCTTGGTTAGAGCAGTTACCTAGGCCGCCGGCTAGGAATATCATTAGCGCCATCTTGAGCTATTCTTTAACGAATATTACGCTTTAGGAAAGATGGTCCTAGCTGGCAGCCTAGGTAACTGCTCTAATCAAGCAGAAAGGATATTTAAATAGCATAATGTTTTCATGTCTGCACTGGCGTAATTGGTTAGTGCATTGACAGCATAATTGTACATTAATTTATCACTGAACTTCAGAAATGAACTCTGCATCTATGAAAGAATTCTCCAACAGTAGTACACAAAATTCAAAGGAGGAAGGATTAACACTTCCTCAAGTCAACCTCTTGAACACGTGGTCTTAGTGAGAACATGCGGTTAATTAATTATTATTCTTCTTCTTACAGTTTAACCATTATCTTATATGAGGTCGCTGTTCTCTAAAGTCTTTTCCGGGAATGTGTGATTCTCCACCAGTCCTACATCTAGGTGCTTCTGTTCCATATCTTTGCAGATGACCTCTTTTCATTCTCATTACCTTCTTTCCCACATTTTGGTCCTCCCTCCTCATGATGTGGCAAAACCATATTAGTTTCAATGCCTGAATTTTACCATTTACGCATTTACCATTAATGTCTGTATCTTCCCCCATATACCTACCTCGGCTTCTGCATTTCTTCTATCTTTATCCTGTTCATTTTCACCTTCTTCCATCCGCTGCAATAATTATTATAATTAAACTGACAGTACTCAGAGCCATCTGTAATTCGATTTCACAATCAAATTTGATAGGGGGACTAATGACAACATGGTAAGAAGGATTCCATGAAAAAAAATTGTACAGTTGTCCCTCCATAAGTCGGCTATGCAGGTTCCAAAGCTTTACTGACTTGCAGATTTTCCCGACTTATGAAATTTAATCAAAGAAAATTTCGAGAAAAATTTAAACTAGATTAAATACGTTAACATTTTCCCAGATTAATCTCATCTAGGGGGAGGAAGTAGCTGCTCGTGGAGGAGGGGGACCTTTCAATAATTGGTTGCAGTTTCAAATTTCGGGGAAAATAACTAACTCATATTAGAATTTTCATAATTAACTTTTATGGCCCCCAAACGACCTGTATTCATTAGGGATTTATAAAATCGACTACTACTTTTTAATACTAAAATCGTAATAATGTCAAATTATAAAACTACTTTAGCTTTTGTTAACAAATAATCACCAACTGGAAGTCATTGTCTGCCATTTTGGTTTTCGTGAAAAAAATAGCCATCTTGTAGTTCCAAATCCTGTTGTTTTCGTTCTTGATCACTGCAACACATACACGAGGGGCAGTCAAAAAGTTCCCAGAATTCCTCAATAGACAGCGAACGAGCGATGAGATAGTGATCCCACTTTTGTGGAAGAGAGAACAGTATCTCTTCTCGCAGGCGCAATAAGGCTTGACAGGTTTCATGTTCCGTAAGTGATGGTCATTCGTCACAAAGTCGCAAATCGAATAGCATGTGAAAATCAAGTTCAAGTGCAAATTGGGCTGTTATGGGCCATTTCTATGTGCAAGTTTTGCAGAGCTTGCATGATGCATAGTGCGACAAGTGGCAGGGACAGTGGTTTCTGCTTCACGATAATGCACTGAGCCATATGTAGCTTGTTGTACAGCAACAAAAATATTCCTATCATCTCTTGGCTACCGTACTCTCCGGATCTCGCTCCTAATGACTTATGGCTCTTCCCGACTCTGAAATGGGCATCAAGTGGACATCAAGTTGAATACGACGGCTGAGCTCCGGAAGCTTCCACAGGAAGCCTTCCGCCGATGCTTCCAAAAATAGCAAATTTGATGGAGCAAGTGAGTGTGCTCGCAATGGTACTATTTTGAAGGAGATTTGGTAAGTGTTGCCGTATGTCCTACCATTAGAGTGCTATACAATCAGTCTGGGAACTTTTTGATTTGCTTCTGCTTATTTTCAGACCTCTTTCCTCTAGTGCAGTGTTATACTCCAGGAAAATATAAAAAATTATTTAAATCAATGAATAATTAATAAAAAATAAATTAAAATTATTATGTTCTCTCGTGCACACTCTGTCTCACTGATTGCTTGCCCAAAGAGCTCTGTCCTAGAAATTAGGTAGACGTAGGGGCTCCATGAGTCAAAAAGGTTAAGAACTGCTGCTCTAGTGCTTTCATCCAACTAATAAGGTTCTTCTTTACCTTCTTCCTTGAATTTCCACATAACATGTCATTATCAAATGTAATACACATTTACAGTCTCTTCTGTGAATTATCGAAACACTTTTATTGCTATACTGTAGATACGGAAGGATTTACAGTTAATGTTATTTTTTGTAAAGTAATTAAACAAATAATATAATAAACAATTTTATCAGTAATAATAAACAAATCCCATTAATAATAAACATTATAAACAGTTAAATAATGTAATTCAATAGGTACCATTGGGATTTGCCTCAGCCCTTGTAGTCTTCCAGGATCTGGTCCACTCTTTCAAATTCCTCCTGATGAAATTGAATTGGGATTGGGTATCCATGGTGAAGCTGGAGTGAAAAAAATTAAGGTCTTTTTATTTTTTATTTATTTATTTTTTATTTATTTATTTATTTATTTATTTATTTATTTATTTATTCAAATGTAAGAAACATATAAATATATAACAAGATGAATTTCCCATGAGCACATAGTGCTCGTATATTCGGAAAAGCATCAAAAGAAAAGAAAAGAAAAGAAATCAGTATATACGGTAACAACAATTAAAACTGATTCACATATAAATACCATTATATACTAATTGTTTTTGACAGTCATAATCCAATTTTTAAGTTTATATCTAGATTTTCGTCCATCAGTACATAATTTTATTTCATTTGGTAGATCATTAAACAATTTTTTATAATTATAATCTATTTGATGGAAAACGAAAGAAT
>JAHWFO010040748.1:486591-506627 GCA_023313115.1 Rhysida immarginata
GAAATGGTTATTAATTAATATACACATTTTTTTACTGGAAGGCAATTAATTAACTTTAATAATCTATTTTTAAAAACTACCAGTAAGTTTGTTTAGAAATTTGAGAATCCATTCAATTGTCATCTGCTGCTACTTTCATTGCTTTCATGTGAAGTGGATTTGTGCTTATTACTGAGTAGTGGAAGAAAGAAGTTCCGTCAAGTGCATTAATAAACACACCGCTTTAACTATGGGGTCTTTGTATAGCTGTGCGTGCTCAAATTTTTTTGTTTTCGCTGTTTATTTTGAAAGAAACAAATTTGCATTTTCTTATTTTGATGAGAAACATATTTCAATTTTGTGTGAATCTCTGAGGTACATGTTCATGTATTTCCTTTATTAGTCTATAAAATTAGCTTATATGTATATGCCAAAACCTTAAAAAATTAGATGTTATTTATTTATATTTTTTCGAAACTTTCTTTATCTTATAGTTTAAGGGAATAAATGCACGAGAAATTGTGGAAAAAATGATTTCACATATGACTGATCCTGAATCATCTTCACGATTTTCATTAAAAGCAGGTCAGTGTTGTACATTAGGAATTGAAAGGATTCTTGTGAAATGTTATATCATGCAATTATGTTTGTATTTCAGATACTAATGTTGCTGTTATTGTAAACAATCTTGGAGGATTATCTCAACTGGAAATGAATATTGTCACTAAGGAGTTGCTGGAATTTTTAAGTAGGCTTTTCTCTTTATGTTCTTAAAAAGGTTTTTCTGCTTACATTTTTTTATTGCAGTGGTTTTAAAAATTATAGTTAGCACATGAACTTCTCTGATCTGAAAGCATCGTGATCTGGATTTCTCCAGTTTATAAAATTTGCCATGATCTTCCCAATTTTAAATATAATAATCTAACTACTACTGTTGATAAAAATTAATATTTATGCTACTTAAAAAATTCATTAATGAATCCTACCTTTCTTAGTGCACTTTTTTTAAAGAGCACGGCATACAGGGTGTCCCACAAAGTACTCCCCGATTTTAAGAGTAAATATCTCAGAAACGGAGAGCGATAGAAGAATGAAGCAAGTGGTATGATTATTTTAAAAAGTCGTAAAAATCTGATACAGAAGTTTCAGAATTAGTTATAAACGTTGTTGACAAGTGGCACTGCATGCTTTAGTCACAGTTTGAAGTCCGAGAAATAAGCTATAAACTTTCCTTAGCAAGGAGCTATTGCAGTCAAATCACAATCAATTCAAAATATGCAACTTTCGAGCATAGAGATGGCACAAATGAAGAATTAAATTTTCAGTATGCTATCTACATTGCCAGTTTCCATTAAAGTTACTGTATTGTTTATCCAGACTTAGTATTTTCTTACTACAATTCCGGGTAAACAGTTGGGAAACAATAGCTAATGTTCACAAAATTTTTAATGTAGATGAGTTTTACATTAAATTTTCAACATTATTCATAAAGCATGATTATACACAAATCCAATAGAATATGTACTTTTGTTTGGTACCAAGCAATCAAAAATATATCTTTATAAAGTGAGTGAAAAAAAAATATTTCCAATACTATATGAAGGAAATAAATATGGAAAAAAACACAGTCAATGGGAAAAAAATTTCAAACACATCAAATAATTTATAGAAATGGGTGCATAAATTAATATTTTGTGGAACCTCCATGGGCATTAATGGCAGCGCAGATTCTGTCTGGCCTAGAGTCAACAAGAAATTTACAACAGCTGTCTGGAATTTCATTTGAACTTTGTCTTATGGAATGTTTCAGTTCATCCTTGTTTGTAGGGTGTTTTTGATGAATCACACTCTTCAGTTTTCACCACAAACTTTCAGTCGGATTGAGATCCAGGATATATGCTGGCTAGTTAAGTTGTTTGATATTGTTTTCACGTAAAAATTCTTTGACTGACCGTGATCATTGATATGTGTGATTCAGGTTCAGCAGCCCAAGGAATTTTATCTTACTGGTTTTGAGAGAGCTTGTGAAATGATGGGACAATGCCTCAATGTACAGGGAGATTATGTGGAGAAATAAGAGTATTTTTCATATCTGTACTCGTATTTGTTTCATTTCTGTATCTAGTTGTAACTTACTTACTGACTTCCTCTTGTAAATGCCTAAACGCAGTAAGGAAAAATCAAGGAAAGGAAAATGAAAGCTTGCATTAATATCACAAGTGCACTATTGCAGTTGGAAGTCTGAAATCATGCCACAGCCAAGATCTGGTTCCGTGACTTGGATCGAAGGACCAAAATTTTAATTTTGACCACATTCCGGCAGCGAGAGTAAACTGTAAATGCCAACTCCTACTGGAACATGCTCATGAAACTTTGTAATGCCATTTGACGGAAGCGACCAAAACTCCTCATCAAAGGCTGTTGTTATTGAATGATAACACACATCCTTGTATTGCAAACAAGACAATTGAGAGGCTGCGAAAATTCAACTGGGAAGTTTTCGAACATCCTGCGTATGGCCCTTACCTTGTTCCAAGGACTTCCATTTGTTCGGCTTCAATCTATGGAGAGGGAAGTTAATACGTGGTTCAGACAGGAGCCCAAAGAATTTTATACTGCTGGTTTAGAGGGGCTTGTGAAACGATGGGATTAAGTGCCTCACTGTACAGGGACATTATGAAGAGAAATAATGTTTTTTATTGAAATACAAAAGTTTTCAAGTCATTACTCTTATTTGTTTCATTTCTTTATCCATTTATAATTTACTTACTTTTGTGTTTGCAAAGCTAATCCATTTTTTAATTTTTTTAATATTTAACTTTTTTGCAGATCACTTAAAAACGAGAGTCCAAAGATGCTATGTAGGAACATTCCAAACATCACTTGAAATGATTGGAGTGTCAGTTACACTTATGAATGTTGATGCAGTTTTTCTTGAGTGCCTCGGTAAATAATTTTAAATATGTATTAATTAAGATAAATGAAACTCCTTTAATTAAAAGAAAACAAATAAATTAAAATAAATAATAGAAACAATGAAAAAAATGAGAAAAGTCACCAAAAGTATATGTTCATTGTTTCGTCCTTCAACATGTAACTTTTCTCATTTTCTTCATTGTTTCTATTATTTATTTAAATTTATTTGTTTTCTTTTAATTAAAGGAGTTTCATTTATCTTAATTAATATATATTTTATCACAACTTCTACGTTTATATAATAATTTTAAATATGCTTGAAATTTATTATTTTACTTATATTTTGACTTAAACATGAGTGTTTTTTTTTTTAATAATTCTCTCATTTCTATTGCAATATTTTCTAAATTATTAAAACTAGTCTTCATCAAAATCGCAATTTGTACCCTCAGTTTTAATTAACATGAAATATTTTTATTTTCAAGATGCCCCATGTGATGCTCCAGCATGGCTACAGGCTGGTAAAGGTTTGGTTAATTCTGTTCCTCATGCAAGTGATGAGTTACTTCATAAAACTGAAATCACCTCTGAAATTAAAGTAGATGCGCATTCAGCTACAGTTTTAAATGCCAGTGAGTTTATAAATAATATTTTATCATTGTACAAGGGCATGCTGAAAACTAATATTTCCTAATTTTTTGCATTACTGTTAATTATGTTGTAATTTTTGGTATATAATACGCAGCTGTGTATTATACACATCTAAGTTTTTACATGTTTTTGGAAAAAATTCTTGTGTATAATGCACATTCTTTTATCATACGCAATTTATGTACCTAAGATAGCAACAGGGAGTGCTCCGCCATATTTGTTCAAACGCACAGTGCATTATGGTCGTCTGATTTTTAAAAGCTTTAGACTTTTTATATTTCCATAAAATGAAGACATGAGAAGTATTCCAAATAAATGATGATATAACAAAATTTATTCATTACGTTTAAAATTAGCTTACATCAGAAATAAATTTATTTAAAAGTCAATCAAAATTGGAATCGTCTGTGTCTGAGCAAAATAATTCTATCATTTCAGTAAGCAGTTCTTTGTTAGACCTAATTATCGTTTCTTCCTCTTCCTCATCTTCGATTCTCATGATTAATCATCTACAGAATTTCAAATTGTATGTTCACACAAGAATTTCAAATTGTATGTTCTTTTACTCTCTGCCATGCAAAATACAGGATTATTCAAAGCCCAAAGAAATTGACTGTTTGCACCTGTCAGTAACTGGGGATTTCTTAGCCTGCTGTTTGGCAAATGTTAAACAAAACTGTGTTACAAGCCATACAAATTGTAATCCTTGCAAGAACTGAGGCCTAGTGATAACAAACATTGATTGAAGTTTTGTCTCTTCATGCTGGAGGCTATGGAAGTGGATGATCTTTGCACTCTTCTTGTTTTGGTGATGAGGCCACTTTCCATATGGGTGGGACAGTGAACCGCCACCACTACCTAAGAATTTATGTGAATTTAAACAACGGATTACTGCTGCTCTACAATCAACTACCAGTGACATTTTACAATGTGTTTGGCAGGAATTTACACATCGTCTTGACATTATACATGTAACTAAAGGAAGTTATATTGAACAGTTGTAAAAAAAAAAAATAAAACTTTCATATTTTCCCTTTTCATGTTATCATTATGTGTCACTAGCAGAGGTTCCCGGCGTTGCCCGGGATAATTACACCTCTAGGTAAATAGAACAATCTCAAAAAATTAAATTATAGCTCCCAATTGTTTAAATAATAACTGAATCAATACAACACAGAGCAAAGGGACTATTCATTCTTCGAAAAATACGAAAAACAGGAATTCTAGGTGTTATACCGGGACTTTATGTAAACTCTTCTTGACTTGCCTTACCATTGCGGAGCATCATCAGATACTTTAGACTCAAGTTTTTCTTGCCCTTGATGTAGAAGCTCTTATACCCTCTTGCTCTATTCAAAACTCCCATTGTTCAAATGTTTCAAATGCCCGTATAGCTTTTTCTGTTTTAGTTGCAGAGCTTCTCTGACCAATACTCGTTCTTTCTTTTTCTTTTCCAGGCACATAAATTTTTGCCAGTCGTCTGGACGTTTGATAGAGATCTCAAGGGAGACATGACTCCTTTGCCTCATCAATGAACGCTGCCTTATTGATGTTTTATGCTCATTAATAATAATTCTTGAAAACTAACATTCAATCATCGCATTATCAGCATCTTAGTTTCCAAAATATACACATTCCCACAGAATATAGTCAAAATGTAATTTTATAAAATGTTTGGATCTGATGTGCTACCAAATAAGCTAGGTGATAACCCCAGCTTGGCTTGGACTTTTTTTTGGATTAAATTTTGCAATATCTTAAAAATAAAACACATGAAAACGCTTAGAATTAATACAGTAAAAATTCTTAAAGAAAATTCGAAAAAAAAATTTTGAAAGCCTCACAATGGATGGACCTCTCCAAGGATGCCTCTGTTAGTCTAAATACTTTCTTACTCACGTAATCTTACTTTAGATGTACACTTGATGTTGTTGCAATTCCCACCCTTCTCTCGATGTCTTGAAGCAAAACTTGGCCATTCATTATATTCTGTAGTCTAGCGGATGCCGATTCTTCTATTTACTTGCTTACCATTTGCTCAATACAGCACGGAGCAAAAGGAGTGCTTCCTCTGTCGTCTTTCCACTCTTTCTCAATAGTCTGCTAACTCTCCATTATCTCCAGTTAATGATCATTTTTAAAGATTTTCAAGAAATTGTTAAGTACTAAGAACTCTCTTTTCTAAGAAAAGCCTGAGTAACAGGAATTATATGAAATTTATCGTTATTGCACAAACTTTGCCTGTCATTGTTGGTCATGAGATATATATTGTTGATCCCTGCCTGGTGTTGGTGCATTGCATGTTGACACCATTGTTGATTGTATTGTTGCACAAACTTTTCCTTATATTGTTGGTCCGTGCAGAGTGTTTGTGAATTGCGTGTTGATACCATTGTTGATACATATTGTTGCACAAACTTTGCCTTGCATTGTTGGTCATGAGATATTTCTGGTTAATATGCCCCGCCATGATCATGAATATCGATTTTTTAGCGATAATTATTATTTTTCCGAAATCTGAGGTAGACAGTGACCTTACTCATGCTTTGAAGGTCAAGTATGCAAAATTTCATCAAGATCGGAATAAAACTGTAGATTTGCATTCAATACACACAAACAAACCCATAAACAAACCCACAAACATCCTTCTTTATATATATAGATAGATTTATTTATGAAAATATAGCATTTTGAAATCGGATGATTCATTTTGAATAACCCTGTATATCCATTTGAAAGAATGCTAAATTCTACCAAAATCGACCAGTAGATCTATAGTTTCATTACCCCTGGTGGAAGTTATGGAACTCTTTAATTAATCCTGCAAAATTTTTTAAAATTTTATTATTGTTTTATAATAATTTTATGTGATTATTAAAATTATATTTTTAAAGATTAACCTTTTATATCTTTTGTGTTTCTTCTCTTTTGAATAAGATGATGCCAAATTATTTGAAAAGATTATACGCAATGTATGTATTGCAATTGAAGAAAATGAACAGAAGTTGAATGTCCTTGACAGTGGATGTGGTGACGGAGATTGTGGCACCACCTTAAAAAGTGGTGCACAAGGTAATGATACTCAATAATAATTTGTGGTGCTGAGCCAACTGATGCATTTTAAGTGGTCATAAGTAGTAAGTAACATTTTAAGTGGTCATAAGTAGTAAGTGGTCAAATAGAATGCAAAACATGTAAAAAACCCATCATTTCATATATGCTATTTATTGTACAAAAATTCCAAAATTACGAGGGGCTTACTATATTGACTTAAAAGTAATTTTTTTCTGACATGTACAGACAGTTACACATCTGCTGTTAGATCCACCTTTTCAATATAATCTTCCTTTAAGTGAATGCACTTTTTCCCATGGTGTGGTAGCTCCTCTAGGCCCTCTGGAACAATTATTTTGGAGTATCTTTTACTCACACCTGGACAACTATGTTCAATTCTTCATTGTTTGCAAAATGGTGACCATGCAGAGGTTTCAGCAACGGAATGCCCTTATGCTTCCATTGCATTGACTGCAGTTTAGTCTCTGGCTCATGCCATCAAAAATTTCGGAACCCGCCTGACAAACACCATCCCCATCTGAAGGTGGCCATGCATGATGCACTGCAGAGTGTTCCTTGACAGTCCTGTGGCCACCTCCATTTCCAAAAATGTGATGCACCTGTTTTCTTGGATGGCCTTCTCTACCCTGGCGATATTGGCTGGCATTGAAACTGTAATGCAGTCCCCTTTGGTGTTAATGCACACCCACTTTTCCAGCCTTCTACCCAATTATAAACAGATATTCTCCACTCACGCTATCACCTATGAATTTCTGCAGTGGCCACACCCTTTTTCCAGAGTAACGAAATTGTCTAGCACCGCCCTTTATGATTGCTATCCATGTTGTCTGCTCATATCACTGACAGCGGTGAGTGAAATGAGGTTTCGTGTGGATAGCTGGCATCCTCTTGGCTTTTGCTGCTACCTGGAGGGAGAAAGATGTACTAGCTATGCATGAACGTTGTCACAAGTGAAATTGTTAACCATAAGTGGAAGAAAAAAAATAAAGTGTATATCATTATTTTTTGAAAATTACATCAGAAAGATGGCCTTCGTTTGAATCGATGCATTTTTGCAAGCGTCGAGTTCAGGAATATTCGTCATAAGGAAAACATGTTCTTTCAAGAAACCCCAGAGAAAAAAATCTGTTACAGTAGGATCAAGTGACTGATGAGGCCAAGCAATGCCTTCAAAACAAGAGATTACACATCTGAACAAGCGACGAATAGCAGCCATACTTTTTCTTGCTGTGTAAGCTGTTGCGTTTATTACATCGATTTAAATGGAAGTCATCATTCTAGGAGGGGTCTGCCTAGATTCTGACCTAATTTTCAAAAATAATTTGTGGAATTTTTGTAGAATAAATGGCATATTTCAATGTGTCAAATGGTATTGTTATTTATTTGTTTTGCTTTGTGTGCCTTTTTTGGCACTGATTGCAGCAGACAGAAATCACTTTGAAAACCTTCTGCATTAAATTTCAGGATGTCTGTTATAGCATAAATATGATAACAAGAATCTATAACCTCATATTTTGTCATAGTAGACAAAAACTTTCTAACATCTTTTTTGCGCCACCCGATACACGTGTAATTTCAAAACAAAAAAGTTTATATCAATATAATTTCTGCACACTTTTGTTGAACCATGTACAGTATTTATGTACATTATGTATGCAGACTACCACCTTTTTGTATGCTAAGATGAACAGAGTTCGTGGTAAACAGGTCATGAATGCTACAAACTTCGCATACTACAAACTGATATACCATGCATATACTAGCTGTGGTAATGAGATTTGACTGTACGTAAATTGGTAACTTTACAAAAATTCCAGGCAAAAATCACATAAAATCTGACCAATTGCAGCTGACACCTTGGTAATGTGGTTAACAATGCCACCTTATATGTACTTGTTACAGAGTGTCTGGAAAGTAACTAGGTATTATTAAATGGCTGTAGAATTTTTAATTCAATATAATCATTATGAAAACTGTGTACATATAGGTCATTCAGTAGGCTTTCAACTTCTGCGCATCTGTGTTACAGATGGTGGCTGTGAGAAGGGGTACATGCAACAATAGAAAAGAATGGGTGAACGCCTGTATATTTATGAACGAGCGTAGATCGTTGCACACTATGAAGTATGGAATTGCGTTGTTCTTATTCAGAAATAATGGCATACCGTGAAGGAAAGGAATGCCACAATTCGTCCATAGACAATAAAGAATTGTCACAGGAAGCTAATGACCACAGGTTCAGTAAAGGATGCAGGAACAACTGGTTATCCATCCATAAATTTATCCTGCATGACACAATGAATGCAAAACACTAAGTCAGATGCTTGAGGATTAAGTTTGGCCCACGGTATCTGGATGGGAAAACATCGACGACATTATTTTCATGCAAGACATTTCACCACCTCACCTTTTGAATATTGTGCATGCATGGTTGGACGAAAAGTTTGCAGGTTGTTGGCTGGGGAGACGTGGACGACATGAATGGCCTGCAAGAAGTCCAGACCTGACGCCCTGTGACTTATTTTTATGGGGCTGGCAAAAGATGAGGTGTACCGGATAAAACCTCACATACAGGAAGAATTGGAAGTACGGATTCGAGACGTTATCACCAATGTCCCATGCAATTTTCTCCAAAAGACTGTGAATTACATTCCTGGCCGTTTGAGGAAATTGGTCGACACCACAGGTGTCTATGTTGAATTTTAAGTTACGCATCTGTATTCCCATATAACAGTGCACATATGATATTAATTTCAATAATTTAGCGTCATAAATATAGCATTTATACGCCTTTTTCAATACCTAGTTACTTTCCAAACACCCTGTACAATGTATGTCTTTTTGAAAGGCTAAGCACAAGAAAATGGTATTGGAAAGATATACAATATATGTGGAACTACATGTTTGTCATGCAGCATATCTCTGCTGTCTGCTTACTCTTGAAAACTATGTCATCCTTTGGTTCTATACATTGACCAGAATTCACAATATTCGGAATTTGCTATATACACAAACTTATTCACTGCATTTTTATTTCACTGTTGTTAGCATTAAGCATTTACATTTTGTTAGTTCAGTTCATTATGAAAATGGCTATCGGTATATATTTTCAGTTTGTACAACATGTGCACAAAAGGTATCGGACCTTTGGTCGGAAAAACTAAAGTTATTCACCTGTAGGATTTAAACATTAATCCCCTTCAAAATACTCTCGTTGGTACTACACACACTTCTCCCAGCACTCCGGCCATTGTTGGAAGCATCTTTGGACAGCCTGTTTGGGAATGGTAGACAGCTCTGCCATCGTTTTGTGTATAATGTCTTCTCGTGACTGAGACCAGGCTCCTTTCAGAGGTGTTCTGAGCTTGAGGAACAGCCAAACTTTGCATGGAGCCATATGAGGGGAGTAAGGAGGCTGATGGACCAAAGGAGTACTGTGTTTGCCCAGGAACTTCTGAATCAGATGCGATGAATGGGCGGGTGCATCATCTTGATGGAGCAAACAAATTCCTGTTTCCCAAAGATCAGGTTGTTTCCATCGTACAGCGTCATGAAGGCGACAAAGGACCATTTGGCCGCAACATTGGGACTCCTACACGCCACATCGTTCAAATGGGACAACCCTTCCCATGACTTTTGGCCACTCGGTTTATTTGTTCTTACAGATATTATTTTATACTGATTTTTCTTTTATTTTGCAACAGTTAAGCTAATAATGTACTGTTTTTCAATTTTTTAGCAATTTTATCAGAAATGGAGAAAGGGTTTTCCACTGCATGTCCTAAAAGTGTATTTTTGCAACTTGGTAATCTCACTGCTGAACACATGGGAGGAGCATCAGGTGGATTATATAGTATATTCTTTACATCAGCTTCAAAATCACTTACTTCAGCACACAATGTGGCAGACTGGAGCAAAGCTTTGAAGTTTGGAATCGAATCTTTAATGCACTATGGGGGTGCAGAACCTGGTGATAGAACAATGGTATGTATCAATGGTCAATGAGATTTCACTCCCATATAATTTTGACTCTTTGCAATATAATAGCTGCCATGTTAATTAAGAGCTTCTTTTACTAATATCAAATTTTGAATGAAGACGAGGGTTGGTCGAAAAGTAATGCCTCCACGGCTGTAACTTTTTTATTTTTAACTGATTTTCAAAATTCGTTTTGTATCAGATACTCAAATTTGTTCTCTATGTAGTGATTTTTCTTGGCGTTTTTAGCCTGGCGCTGCGCCCGGCCATTTTTTGTTGCACCCGGCATTTTTTAAAACAGTAGTCAGTAATAGATACTAATCTGTACAAACAAATTTCTTTACTTAAACGCCTCCCTCCTCTAGAGCCGTGCGCAACGATCACGTGTTTCCTGTCGTTCGCAACCACGTGATTAATACTTCCGGTACAGAGCAATGAAAAGCTCTGTTACCCTATGGTTCCGTGTCCAACAAAATGTTGAATGTACTTTCATATGTTCTCTTTGTATTTTTATCTAGGTTCTGTATTAAATTTCAAGCATTACCTGGCAAAATCTACTTCCGGTATTTTGGCAAGTCTCGCTGTTGGGACTACTTCCGGTATTTTGAGAGGTCCCATTTTTAGGGCTACTTCCGGTGTTTCCACTGGAGCACCCGGTTATACATATTTTCTAAAAAAATCACTATCTATGTAATGCACTATTCACTTTTCGACATAGTCCCCATCCCTTTCCACGCTTTGCATCAACACATGACTAGTCGGGTGAACCCGTCAGAAAGGAATTCCGGGGTTGTTGTCGACACGAGGATTGAATGGCAGCTTTGAGCCCTTTTCTGCAGCATGATAACGCCGGCTTGCACACAATCACCATGCACCAGAGGCGATGCAGTGGTTATAGTTCAAGGATGAAAGACTTTGCACCTTGCAACTCTCACCACTTCCCAAAGATAGTCTTGGGCTGTTTGTTTCATTGTGATAATTACTCCATAGTTATTCAGGTTTTTTATATTTGTTGGAGATTATATACCTCATTTTACTTTTGCATTTATAGAGAAGCAGGAAAAGATTATGGAGGCCAAGAAAGAGCACCTTATGGGACATGAATTGCATTCTGATGACGAGGTGAAAGATATCATTCAATCCTCGTGTCGACAACAACCTCGGAATTCCTCTCCAACAGGTTCATCCGATTACTCACATGTTGGCGCAATGTGCGGAAAGGGATGGGAATTATGTCAAAAAGTGAATAGTGTATTATATAGAGGGCAAATATAAGTATCAAGTACAATTAGAATTTTGAAAATCGGTTAACAAATAAAAAATTTACAGCGATGGAGGCATTCCTTTTCGGCCAACACTCATAACTTAAAATAATTCCAAAAAACTGGACTGTAGGTTTTCTCATTCTCGAATCTGTTTGGTTATATAATTGTAGAATGTAACAAATAGGAAGTCATGGGTGGACTGTATGTTACTGAATTGCTTATGGCTTGATTATGCAATAAGGGATACAGTGAAATAACGACAAAATAACTCTTTAACCACAACAATTTTATAAAACAAAAGAAAATACAAAAGGAAAAAATAAAAATAAATACATGTCCTGTAAACGTTTTTCGATAGCGACGCTATCATCATCAGCAGAAGGCACGGAGCAACACGATGAGAAACCTCAAGTGAAACTAAACCAAAGGTACTCCAAATGCGCTTTTATAGCGAGATAGTCACCAAGAAAAACCAATCACAGGTCAAGCAGTACAAGCAGACAATAAGATTAACTATTAGTCGACAGGCTGGAATGACTATTGGCCAATCGGGCCCACCACCTAATTAATGATGAGTGTCCAATGGGGCCCGAGTCCGAATTTAATGAAGTGTTCCTATTGGTGCTCTGTATCGTCATACTTTCATATGCGTTCAACAGAAGTTGATTATTTATCGGCTGCACCAGTTTCAAGTTTTTTATCGAAAGGCCATGTCCACTTTCTATTGAATGTTTGGCGATGGCAGATTGATGGATCCTACCAAAACGTCTATGTGCGAGGTGTTCTTTCCATCTGGTTTGGATACTTTGTTTGGTTTGTCCTTCGTAATGTTTCGGGCACTGGGAACATTGAACTGTGTAAATGCCCGACTTCTGTAGGTCCGGTGTTTTGTCCTTAGGTCCGCCTAACAAATTCTTCAATTGGTTGGGGTTACTGTAAGCTAAAGAGAAGTTAAATTTTTTAAAAACAGGAGCTAAATTTTTTATGAGAGAATTATTAAAAGGTAAAGAAATGATTTTATCCTTATCTTTTATGGATTTCAATGTGGTCATGTCCGATAAAAATTTTTTGAAATTTCTTTTTCTAATTAAGTTAGATATGGTTATAGAATCGTATCCGTTCTTGATCGCTATTTTCCTGATAAATGCCAGTTCCTTGTTGCGTGTTTGATCATTCAAAGGTAAATTGATAGCCCTATCTATCATGAAAATAAATGCTGCCATCTTCTGACTCCAGGGGTGGCTAGAATCTACAGTGATATAATTGAGATGGTTAGTGGGTTTTCTGTAAATATCAAAAGATAAACGTTGGTTGTTCCTGGTAATCAGTACAGTGTACAAAATTTATCTCATAAACCGTAACAGAGAGGGACCAATTTCCAATTACAAATGTGTTCCACATTCAATTATGAACACAGTAAAAGATAAAACACATCATAAAATAGGATTAATATGAGGGCAATTTAAAAATAATCTACGCTTTTCATTCTACAATTTATTTACACAAAGGTAGGGGTTCAACATACATTATCTGGCTAATCGTCACCAGACACCTCTTCAACCATGCATGGAATCGTCCGTACATGTCATACAAACTATAAATGATGTTGACGAATTAGAACACTCATAGTAGCTACTGCAGTGGTGCAAGGAACAGATAACACGAACTTAGTGCTGAGGAAAGAGGGATGATCATTGGAGCCCACAGATTTGGGCATTCGATCTGTGAGTTTTCCAATAAATTTTAGATTCCAGCTCGACACTGAGTGATGTTATTTTGAAGTGGAAGCGAGATGGGTTATATATAATATGCCAACCCAAACTTGGTAAACCGAAGAAATTGAGAGATCGCGACTGTCAGTGCTTGAAATGTCTGGTGATGTCAAACATCTTTAAAAATGTTGGCACAGGACTTCAATTGGTGTCGTCTAGTGATGCAAGTGATTGCACCGTCTGCCGGGAGATCATCACATGGTTTTCATGAGCGAGCAGCATTTCACAAGTTAAATATCACAGTTCTAAATATGACCTGTTGGTTACAGTGGTGAAAAGAATGCCGCCACTGGACTCCAGAACAATGGAAAACTGAAGTGATGAATCCCACTACCAGTTGGCTACCAATGCCTATGGAGTGATGAATCCCGCTACCAATTGTGGCGGTCGATGGACGTGTGTAGGGTTTGGCAAATGCCTGGCGAACGATATTTATTGGACTCTGTTGTACTCACAGTGAAATTCAGAGGAGGTGGCACGTGGTTCTGGTCCTGCTTTTCATGGTATGTTTTGTTTCGTGGAACCATAATTCCCGAAGCATACTAAATAGTTCTGGACAATTCTGCACTACTGACCTTGTTGGAACACTATCATACAGTAGATATTATTAACACCTTGTTTGAGGAAATGGGTGTGGGGAAACTTGACTGGCCAGCCCAAAGTTCAGACCTCAACCCCAATAATACCTTTGGGATGAATTGGAATGGCAATTGAGAGTCAGGCCATCCAGCCCAAAGAACACCTCTGTTTGCCAATCTGAAGAATGAATGGAGCAAGATTCCCATCGACACATGTCGAAAATTGGTGGAAAGTCTTCCTCAAAGGGTTGCGGACATCATTGCGGCGAAAGGTAATGATACTAATGTGGTGAAGGGTCCAGTTTAACTTACTAGTAAGGGGTGTCTGGTGACGAATGGCCAGATAGTCTATACGTCATTTTTCCACATAATCGCATCCCTCATAAATGCACTTGATCCTGTGGTCCACAAGCTTGTATATTCCTTCTAAGAAGAGGTTTTCAATTGGTCATGAAGCCACTTTTGCACTGCTTCCTGCGCGTCTAAGTCTGTGGAAAATCGACAACCTCTCAACGTATCCTTGAGCGTCCCAAAGAGATGAAAGTTTATCTGGGCTGTAGGGAGGGTGTTCCAGCACCTCAAGATTCAACTTAATGAATTACTGGTGACTATTGTGCTTAAAGTCTCTTTTCTTGTTGAAGTGATCGAGGAAACGTTGGCAGATGTGAACATGTTTGAGCTTGTGTTCTGGAAGAAGCTATCTTGGTACCCATCTCGCATCTTCAGATCAGAGAAATCAGATCAGTGCTCGTTGCTCCTCTTAGGTGTAAACCGCTAGTAGAGCGTACATTTTTGCAGCGGAAGGCAAATGAAATGATCGGGATCAAATTTCACACACATTGCCACAATTGTGCCAATTCTAAGCATGCATGCACAGAAGGCAGTATAACAACCTTGAAGGAAGGTGCTGAAAGAGCAGAGATAATTTTGGACTCGCCCTTGTAAGTCATGCAACAATGAAAGTGAAATATTCCAGGGCAACTCCTAGCTCAAGAATTTATGAGAGACATTAGAAAGTTTGCCAGGCGGCTTCCTAATGTATCTTACCCTGTTCAACGGGATTCAGATCTGGCACCTGAAGCATCTATTGTTGATGAGATGTGCACAATAGGGTCTTGCAAAATCATCCATGAAAATAAATATCATTCTTTTCAACTGCTCCAGCACAGGGTAACGTGGTAGAATGCAGGATTTCATCTTGGTATCTGATAGCAGTCAGTGATCTGTTTCTGATCTGGTGGTCTGTATGACCACAAGTGTTGATGCCAGCTTATACCATGATTCCAGTACCACTGAAGGAGTCCCTTTCACGCATAAGACCTGGATTCTCCTGTGTTTCTCATTCACGCCAGATCAGACACGACGATTGTCAGGCTGCAGACTAAACCTTGACTCATCAGAGAAGAGTAAAGTTGACCACTCTTCACGATCCAATGACAATGCTCGTCAGCCCACCCACTACGGGTTCGGCGGTGTTCAGCAGATAACGGAATGCACATCCAAATCGATCCAACCAATCACTCACAATCACGTGGTGAACTGTTTGTAGCTTACAAACAGTCACACTGAACAAGGAAAGCTGAATGTTGATATTTCCACGATGTAAAGCATGCAAATCAAAAAATTAACATAAATTACCATACCCATATTTACTTTCATGTGGAAAAGCAAATGAAAGGCATGTTTCAGCACACAGAAGACAGAACAATTCCAGGATGGCAAGCTACACTGTTCCGGAAATGGTCAAAAGCTACACGTGATTGTGGGTGATTGGTTGGTCCGATTTGGATGATTTTTTTTTGTTTTGTTTGTTTTTTTATGCTGAACAAGTTTGCAATTGGGTTTTTTTCTCTATCCCTTACGATTTTTGAGATAAATTTTGAATGTGTCCTAATTTGCATATTTGGGATGATAAAAAGTGCACCATGGGATAGGCCACCCACAACTTCCTATTCATTGGATTCATCAAAATTGACATATCTGCTTCGGTTCAAAAAATAAAAGGGGGGGGGCGACAGACTTATGGACCACCCTGTATACAGGGTATTTCATAATTGGTGTTCCGTCTTTAGGTCCAAATAATGACTCAAGGGGAACATATTGGGGGAAAATGAATATTGATTATTTGGTTTTAATGTCCCCTAATTCAGAATAAAAACATTTCGCGTCCCTGGGGGTGAAGGGGTAAATTTTGAATATTTTAATTTTGTAGGGGTAGGGGTTAGACACCATGTGTTATTTAGAAAGTTGTAGAGCATCATTATTATTAGAAACTTATTAGAAACCTTTCACTTTACCCACTCGATAAAGGGCAGGGGATGAGATTTTTTCACCGGGTTTTTTGCTAAACCCATATTTTACATGATTTATAACTGGAGAAGTGAAACAAGAGCCACATTCATAAGTTATTGCCGCATCATGTTCAAGAGCGATGAACCAACTGCTGTAAACTGTATGAACGATACCTGGCGGATGAAAAGTAGAAATACGTGGTCACACTAAAAGAAATGTATGTTTATTTAAGCGACTGCAACAAGAGCCGAGCCATTTTTTACTGCTCAAGGGGTTCTAAGGACTTCAGAAAATGGTACCATGAATGAAAGGAAACATTTTCAAAAGGTTTCGTGATTGTGATGGGATACAGCTACAAAGGCAAGTTAACATTACACATAGTTGAGTCAAAGGCCAAAGTCAGTATCATGTACTAACTAACCCCCATGTATGAGACTAATGTTCTAACCCCATATTTACCCGTGACATCCTTGGTTTGTATGGTAAAGAGGTAAACAAGATATGGCTGTACCAAAACTCGCCTGTTCCTGGAATGCTTGCAAGAAGATACCGGAATCTGCTCCATTCCATTCAGTGACATACCCATAATGTCGCCTATGACTGTAAACTATGGAGGGTTTTGGAAAGCGTGTCAATAGGAGTGGTCACAAATTGATCTTTGTGTTGTGTGTTCCAGCCTTCTGCAGCAGAAACTGCGATACATGGCTACCAGATTGAACACATTCGATAGTGGGGAAAGGGGTTTTCCACCTTTTCTGATCCTCTGTAAATGTTACCATAGATCCCTAACAATCCTCTTAGGCATATCGTTAATGTCTTAAAAAGCAGTTTATAAGTCAAATATCAGTGTCAGTTACTTTCATATGATGCTGTCAGATTAGTTTAATAACAATAAAGTATGATGTTTATTATAAGTGAATATCATTAGGCGAGTTATATTTATTTGTATCTTTTTCTAGGTTGATGCATTGTATGCTGCACATTCAATGCTTGTTGCTCAGATTCAGCTAGGATCACGACCTGTTGCTGCTCTGACAGAGGCTTTGGCTGCTGCGAAGGAGGCCACAGCAAGCACTGCTTCCATGAAAGCCAAAGTGGGACGTGCCAGCTATGTAAACATGGAGCATTTAGGGCAGCCTGATGCTGGTGCAACTGCAGTCACTATTATTCTACAAGCTATAGTTGACACACTTGTTGCAGGACATTAAATTTTTTTTATGTATTATGCAAATTTGACAAATCTCAATTTTACTGTTCTTAAAAATCATGGATGTTAAATTTATTTTTGCAAATTTTTTATTAATAACAAAAATAACATATTTTTTATACAGAATATATTAAAGAATAAAATTATAGCAGCATATAATCAGTTTTGATATTATTAAATTTTAAATTCATCAACAAATTAAACTTGGATTACGGTTTGGGGCATGTTTTCCTGGCATGATTTGGGCCCTTTGGTTAATGTGGAACAAAATATGAATAGCACATCATACCTAAGTACCATTGCCGATCAAATTTATCCTATCATGTTGATGGTGCATCCCAACAGAGATGGTTTCTTCCGACAAGACAATGCGCTATGCCACGGTGCTCGTATTGTGCAGAAGTGGTTTCAAGAATATGAGGGAGACACTTTACCTTGCTTAGGTGGCTCTCCACAATCACCAGATCTCAATCCAATTAAGCATTTGTGGGACGAAGTTGAAAGACCCATCAGGTATTATGTCAGATTCCTCACATGACCTTTCAACATCTCGTGGAGTCAATGCCAAGAAGAATCGCCGCAGTATTGAAAGACAAAAGGTAACCCAACGAAGTATTGATTGGGTGTGCAAATTTAATTCTATCAGTTTCTTTGAGAAGTCATAATTCGTAAATTAGATATTGGACTTTAGCCAAGTTTACACAGGAAGTAGATAACCACGTGATATGTATTGATAGATCTACATAATTCAGAAATTTTTGTTCATTACTTCATGAGTAATATTGCTCCATTACTTTGACTGGAAAATTTCTGCTGCTGAAACATCCACGATCCTGTGCAAAATGTATGGAGAGGGTACTGCAACTGAAAGAATATGTATGAGGGGCGGTTATAAAGTCATTACAATTCACATCAAAGAACGATTGCTTTTAAAAATGTGTGGTGCCACTGGGAGCGACCTCGCTAAAGAGAACAACGCAGACTTAAATATCTCACCGAGCCATCAGCAAGCGCTTGGAAAAATTCAGTAACAAGGAAAATGGACGCCTCTTGAGTTGATGGGAAGCAATCAGATGCAGTGGCAGAACATGTGACTTTAACTGACCATCAGACAGAAGAAGTGATAACATCAACTGTGTGATAACATTAACTGCTTTATTATTTTGGTAAACAGCACTATCTTCGGGAAATTTGTGTGTGCATGGCACCAAAATTTATACATACCCACAGTTGCTAATGATTCCACTTTTCAAGATGATGATGGAGGCTGCAGAATACCAAGATATGACTTTTCTGGAATTCCTAAAATACAAGAGGAGGAAGAAACAGCCTAATCTCACAAACCAGCACAAGCAGAAGAGGCTGAAATGGGCAAATGAATAGAGGTCCTGGAAAGAAGCATGGGAAAGAGTATGTTTAGCGATGAAAAAAGTTTAATGTGGATGATCCTGATGGCTGGAGATATTACTGGCATGACCTGCGACAAGAGGAACAGATATTTTCAAAGAGACAGCAAGGAGGGGGATCAGTAATGGTCTGGGCTGGCTTTGGTTATAATGGTAAAACAACGTTTCATTTCCATCAGGTCGTATGAAAGCAGTTGATTACCAAGAACTGCTCATGTTGCTGAAGTAATAAAGGACGTCCTTAACGAACTTCGGTGGAAAGAAAGCCTACCCTGCCGGTCACCTTCCAGATATTGCTCCTTCAGAATACCAATGCTCCAGTCGATGCAGAAGCATCTGGTAAGTACCAGTCATCTAAATGAAGAAGTGCAAACTTCGATCATTGAATGAATTATTTTTCTTCCGCTGTAGAATCCAAATATTGCTTAAATGACGATTATCATCTATCTGCTTGGGGATGTGCTCACAACCTAATTCTTAGGGATCATGTCAATACAAGGGCAATTTTCATTATCATTCATTTGTATATAATAAATCTGTGGCCAGTCTTCATGAACTCATACCAAATGGCATTATGCGATACAAACCTTGAGGATTATTCAGGTCTTCGACTGCCTGCCTGTTCCTCTTATATACGTACCAACAGGACCGACCCAAGAAAAAGCGGGGCCTGGTGTAAAATTATTCAAAGTCTCATTCAAAGTCGTCGTGCAGGGCCTTTAATAATGAAAATTATCCAGGCAGGATACCAGGAGCTTGTCGAGCTGTACCGCCCTCGGGTCGGCCCTGAGAATATAAGAGAATTTTTGGACGCATGGGAAAGTATTTGCAATCATATCAGCCTCCAACAAAAGACATAGTATGCCTTTCCGGTATATAGAGAAATCCTCAATATGATATTCGCAAAGTTGTTTCCA
>JAHWFO010040748.1:536627-549327 GCA_023313115.1 Rhysida immarginata
ATACTATGCAAAAGGTTATGTTCAGACGTTTCTTAAACCACAGAACAACCACTAACACCCATAAGAAATTAAACATGACATGCACCAACGCAAGCATACCTGACAACAACCACTATACAAAATTTGCATACCACACAACAGACGAAATAAACAAAACAAAACACAACACAAAATCACAAAAGACACAAAAGTGCATTCTCCCAATAAACTCTGTGAAAGCGGGTGGGCATTCGTACTCATGCAGACACTCTCCCCTTTTTTTTACGCATTGCCTGTCACATGACTCAGGCATTGTTTCAATCTCCACCACTCTTGCAGAACTTACTCCTTGGTGAGCTATTCCAAAACTCAACCTTTTGATTGTACTGGTAAGCTCTTCTGTCCCCACTGCCACGCTAAGCAACCACCTCTGGTTTTCTTCATTCTGTCCTTGCATACTTGTTGTATCCGTTTGGGGTATGTATCCACCTCCTGTATAATCATTAGCTGCTTGATATTCTGCTGACACTGGTAGCAGAATCTCGGGGTACGATTCAGCACTCTAGTTTTGGGGTAAACCTTATTACACATGACATCATTGCATATCCCTTGCTGGTAGAGTGACCTATTCACCCTCGGAGGTACAACTGGCCCTCCCCATGTCCTATCCTGTAACCCATTTGTCTCTGGTGTGCTAATTATTGGGCAAGACCATTCAAGTGGCACATATATACCTTCATCGCCTCCATTTACTTCAACGAAACAACTTGCTTCCCCGCCTCCTTCATATGCGTTCACTAACTCAGGTTGCCCTATTACCCACTTTACCGGTTACACCAGTTCCTTCATTCCATTTTAACCACACCTGTCCTTCTCGTACCCATTTATGTCCTTAAATCTAAATCCTTTTACTTGTGCCCAACCTTTCCCATCGATCGCACAAATTTCAAAAGATCCTATCCATCTGGTCTCAATACACATTTATGCCTCTTATCCCCCGCTTGTACGGGTGCATCCATCCACCCCCTCTCATATCTTCAACAGCTCCCATTGTATAATCTCCACCCCCATATGCGCCATTTACATCCCCATACCGCCTGGACATGCTCCTGTCTCAACCACCTGGAAAAACATTTGCTCCACCTGGGTGTAAGCACACTGGAAGGTTAGCCCCTTCAATATGTCCATGCCCAGGATACCGTCATATGGGCGATCAGCAAACGAGTGCATTAAGAATGTTCGCGTTCCTTGGACAGTTAAATCCAGCATTTATCCTTGATGTTCTTAATCGCCAGGTCTGTGGTTTGCAGTGGAGGGCCCCAAACTAGTGTTTCACCTCACCGTCAAATAATGATACCAGAGAGCTGGTGTCACACAGCATGGTGACAGGTTGCCCCTGCAAAAGCACGGTTGCGCTGCATGTGCCACCTTCACCACACGGGGTCAAAATTGGACCCTCAGGTGGATCGCTTGTATTTACACGGCGAGGGCGTCGTGCGGTATGCGGAGAGTTACTCGCTCGGTGACTTAGTTGCCCGCACTGATAGCACCCACTATTCATCCGTGCCCCTCATGCACTTTGACTTCTGGTGTCCATTTAGCCAGCTCTCCAATTCTGTCAACACTCAAGAAAATGCTTTAATAGTGATTCCACCCTCTTCTCTGACGAATGCTGCTACGGCCCTCACATCTCCTTCATCCCGAGGCATCATTTATTGAGTTGCAATGACTAAATTACCCGGACAGACAAACACACTCTACAGCACCCTCTTCTCCATGCCACTCTACTTCTTTTCGACCCAAGACACAACCATAGACCTTTCCTCCACTCTTTAATTTTCATCAACAGCATTAATTGCTAGGCGTCTACACCATAGCAACATGTGTCCATCCAGAACAGTGAGTATGCTTTCCGATCACCGCAGCACGCAGCACAAACAGGTGAGAGTTCCACTGTTTGTCGATATCACCGGCGTGAGGTCTGTTGGCATCAAATAAAGCTCGCTCAATGTGTCCTAACGTTTTCCCACGTGATGAAAATGTAAACACATATACTCACCAAACATGGCTAACCTTCCTTTTATTTTTTCTCTATTCCCCTTTTGCAATATACAAAACAAAACAATCGGAATAATAGAGATTTAAATTGAGCAGCGAACTTCACCGGTAATTTTTTCATGCCATAGATTCGATGGGAGTGTTCTTTTCATAAAAAAGAACCGGCTGGGCACAGGATTCGTGAATCATTTTAATATTTAGTCAAATGAAATTGACAGGTGTGTATAGAAGAGATAGGGACTTTGCATTACTTTTAAACCGCCCTATTATTTTTAAAGTATACGTCTACCTGTGTATAAGCATTTGAAATTTTTATTATATACATAAAGCATTTTTGATTTCAGTACTTTCATTGTGTTTAATTCAAGACAGGTGAGACATTTAGTAAAATAGAGAGGAATTGGACAAGGGCATTATTATACAATTTAACTATGTTAAAAACAGAAAATAGTTTTTTGGCTGGGGCCCAACTGTTAAGAACATTAAAGGTATTGGGAAGTATCTTCATGTTAAACAGCTTTCATTTCATTAAAAATAATTAGAGAGACTCTTATGGAACAAATAATTTAATAGTTAGCTACATATATACAGGAGGATTGTAGATTTTGCAATAGTTTTCAAGAACCCCATCACAACAACAGAGGTTAATTTCTAAATATTTATAATTCCATTCTCCGCAAAATAGGATCTCTTTGCGCACACAGCCAATATAACGAAGAAAGCAATAACCAAAATGAACGTTGAACTCGCACACTCCTTGGAAGATCACACAGTTGGCAGTAATATCCACTCAAAGCTTGGTAAAAATGACCTGTGGGAAATGTAAGGAATTTAGTTCAAAGGCTGAAACAGATGTCTGTTTTTAAGACGGAATGTTGAATTTAGTGCTGGCTTTTGGAATAGGGTCATCAAAAAATTGCAAGCAATGACACGGGTGGGAAAGCGATTGATAGTACTATAGGAAAGCAATGTCGAAGATGACTAAAGCAAAGGAGGAAGCCAGGCGTAAGTTGACTAAAGCAAAGGAGGGGGAAATACCTTAGATGTTTAACGTACAGGAAGCCAGGCCAGAGATGGGCAACGTCGGAAGCTGGGCCAGAGATGGGCGAAATCAGAGGTCAGGTTGGAGATGAGTCAAGGACGAAGGCAGGCCACAGACAACTAAAGTAAAGAAGGAAGTGATGCCAGATGCGACAGATGGCTAAACTCAGAAGATAAGCTGGCGTTGTCTAATGTGGGCACGTGGGTGGGTGAAAGAGACCTATAAACATTGCTTTGCTACTATTAGCATTGGCTGTGAATTGAGCTAATTGGAAATGGAGGTTCTTTGGAGGTCCTTTTTGTGATACATCTTGGTATAAATACCCCTGAAGAAAGAAGCCGAAGGCGATTCGGAAAATCCAGGAGTGTTATTTCTCTACTGAGGATAACTCGGGCATCCATTTCCTTACAACTCTTTTAGTTTTGCCAGCGGAAATAACGTTGTCTATTGCCAACAGTCCAATGGAACAAGAAAGAGTTGCTTATTCCTTCTTTGCATCGGACTTTAACCATAATGGAGTAGTTACTAATTCATGCAGGAAACCGAGGAGGACATGGGTGAAGCTAGGCCATGCGGGAAGTGGGTGGGTGGGTGGGTGGCAGTGCCCCATAAACTTTGCATTGCCTTTATTAGCTTTGTCTGTGATTTGTTCTAATTGGAGATGGAGGCTGTTTGGGTGGTCCTTTTAGTAACTTTCAACCGCCCTTTTTATCATTACTTTCGTTGTATTTAATTCAAGACAGGTAGAATTAGCAAAATAGAGAGGAATTGGACAAGGACATTATTATACAACAGAAAAAAGGATTTTGGCAGGACCCCAACTGTTAAGAACGTTATGAGGGGAAGAGTTACAGTAATTCTCTCTATGTCGACTAACACTCGATAACCACTCGTGAGCTGCGAACCTATATCTAACCATGCTGCATGTTTAATAAAATGCACTGCAACGGTGATTATTGGAATCTAAGCGCTTATGCACCCACCCCACATGCTCGGCCTCCTCCTCAGCGTGGCCCATCTAAGCATGCATACGTGCTGTTAACTATACTACGATTAAAAGTTCATATCTCGACAAACAACAGCATTAATTCCTTGGTGTGTATTAAGATGTGACCATCCAGACCAGTGAGTATGCTTTCCTATCAACACCGCACACACCACAAAAAGGAGAGAGTTCTGCTACTGTCTGATACCTCTGGCGGCAGGTCCGTCGGCATCAAACTAAGTTCGCTCAATGGAAATAAAGTCACTCACAAGAAGTCTGCTGTCATCATTTAATTGTACCGGCTCTATTCATGTTGAAGGGCTCCCTTCCTTGATCAGGGCAGACTTCTATGCATTGTCAACTTTCCAAACATGGCGGTAATTACTTATTATTTTCTCTCTATTCCACTTATTCACAAACGACAGTTCCAAAAACCATAATCATTAAAAATTATTGCAAAAAACAGAACAAAACAAATAGAATAATAGAGACTTAAAATGAGCAACGAACTTTAATCAGAGCATCTCTGCGGCCATAGCGTTCGACTTAGAGACGCTCATTTTCCAGCGCGAACGATATGCCTGCTCCGCGCACATCACGTACAATGAAAAACACCGACAATAAATTTCCCTTCTAATACGCACCTCCCCCCCGCAAATACTTTTCATCTAAACAACAAAATGCCCACACGACACTCTAACTGACATTGGAATGTCACATGCACCCGATGATAGGCCTCGAACATACCATGCAAAAGGTTATGTTCAGATGTTTCTTAAACCACAGAACAACCGCTAACACCCATAAGAAATTAAACATGACATGCACCAACGCAAGCATACCTGACAACAACTACTAAAAAAAATTTGCATACCACACGACAGACAAAATAAACAAAACAAAACACAACATAAAACCACAAAAGACACAAAAGTGCATTCTCCCAATAAACTCTGTGAAAGCGGGTGGGCATTCGTACTCATCCAGACACTCACCCTTTTTTTACGCATTGCCTGTCACATGACTCAGGGATCGTTTCAATCTCCGCCACTATTGCAGAACTTACTCCTTAGTGAGCTATTCCAAAACTCAACCTTTTGATTGTACTGGTAAGCTCTTCTGTCCCCACTGCCACGCTAACCAACCACCTCTAGTTTTCTTCACTCTGTCCTTGCATACTTGTTGTATCCGTTTGGGGTATGTATCCACCTCCTGTATAATCATTAGCTGCTCGTTATTCTGCTGACACTGGTAGCAGAATCTCGGGGTACGATTCAGCACTCTAGTTTTGGGGTAAACCTTATTACACATGACATCATTGCGTATCCTTTGCTGGTAGAGTGGCCTATTCACCCTCGGAGGTACAACTGGCCCTCCCCATGTCCTATCCTGTAACCCATTCATCTCTTGTGTGCCAAAGATGACTGAGGTTGTATTTTGAGCTAACTGGAAAGGTAGGTTCTTTGGACGGTCCTTTTTGTGATACAGCTTGGAGTGAATACCCCTGATGAGAGAAGCCGGAAGCCATGGCGCTGATGGCTGACGAGAGAAGCTGGAGAATCCAGAAGTGTTTTTTATCTACTGTGGATAACTCGCACATCCATTTCTGTACAACTTTACGCCAGCATTCCGATTCCATGAGACAGATTGCCCAGGAACATCAGGAACTTCAAAATGTGAAGAGCATTGTCTATTGCCAACAGTCCAGCGTTACAAGAAAGAAACAGCTTCTGAGATGGGATGCTGATATGGGTCTTAGCATCCAAATGATAAACTTTGCATTGCTCTAATCGGACTTTAGCTATAATGGAGTAGTTAATAATTCTTGCGGGAAGCCGAGGTGTATACGGGTAGAGGCCATGCAGGAAGTGGGTGGGCGGGTGGGTGGTAGCGACGTATAATTTTTGCGTTGCCTTTATTAGCTTTGTCTGTGATTTGTTGTAATTGGAGATGGAGGCTGTTTGGATGGCCCTTTTAGTAATGGAGCTTTGTATGGACATCCCTAACAGATGTGTTAACTTTCTGATCAGTAGGTTTTCTCTTAGACAGATTTTTGAAATTGTTGCAACAACCTAGGAGAGACAACAAGAAATATCAAGTAAGTAATTGCTTTTTAATTATCATTTCATACCATATTTATAAACACTGAAACCCTGTCCAGACTCCATGCTTTATACAAGTGGGGTGTTCTTTTCAAGAAAAAGAACCGGCTGGGCACAAGATTCGTGAATCATTTTAAAATTTAGTCAGACGAAATTGACATGTGTGTATAGAAGAGGTAGGGATACAGCAGGGTTAACTGAAAAATAATACCGAGAGGTTCAGAATTTTGTTCAACAGATATACTCTAATGGAACAAATAAATTATTAGGATTAAGTTTAATAGCTAACTATCTCTACTGGAAGAGTGTAGCTATTAAAGAAATCCAGATGAGACTTCGCATTAATTTTCAACCGCCCTATTATTTCTAAAGTATACGCCTACCTGTCTATATTCATTTGAAATTTTTGTCATATCTAAAGCATTTTTCATTTCATCACTGTTGCTGTATTTACTAAAGAACCTTTTTTTAAAAAAAAGCATAACAGTACTAAGAAAACAATACTACTTCCTAAGCCAAACACATACCAATCCTCTACTGGAAATGGAGACTGTCTTCTTGGAAACACATTCAACAATACCAGCTCCAACAGAGGATTAACAAAAATAAATTCGCTAAAGACCGACAACAAACACTCAACATAACAACCGCACACAAACACGCACAACGAAAAACGCCGACAATAATTAACGTTATATTCTATCAGATCAAAATGAACGTTGAACTCGCACACTCCTTGGAAGTTCACACAGTTGGCAGTAATATCCACTCAAAGCTTGGTAAAAATGACCTGTGGGAAATGTAAGGAATTTGGTTCAAAGGCTGGGACAGACGTCTGTTTTTAAGAAGGAATGTTGAATTTAGTGCTGGCTTTTGGAATAGGGTCATCAAAAAATTACAAGCAATGACGCGGGTGGGAAAACGTTTGATAGTACTAAAGGAAAGCAATGTCGAAGATGACTAAAGCAATGGAGGAAGCCAGGCGTAAGTTGACTAAAGCAAAGGAGGGGGAAATGCCTTAGATGTATAACGTACAGGAAGCCAGGCCAGAGATGGGCAACGTCGGAAGCTGGGCCAGAGATGGGTGAAATCGGAGGTCAGGTAGGAGATGAGTCAAGGACGAAGGCAGGCCACAGACAACTAAAGTAAAGAAGGAAATGATGCCAGATACGACAGATGGCTAAACTCAGAAGATAAGCTGGTGATGTCTAATGTGCGTACGTGGGTGGGTGAAAGCGACCTATAAACATTGCTTTGCTACTATTAGCATTGGCTGTGAATTGAGCTAATTGGAAATGGAGGTTCTTTGGACGCTCCTTTTTATGATACAGCTTGGTATAAATACCCCTGAAGAGAGAAGCTGAAGGCGATTCGGAGAACTCAGAAGTGTTATTTCTCTACTGTGGATAACTCGGGCATCCATTACATTACAACTCTTTTAGTTTTGCCAGCGGGAAAAACGTTGTCTATTGCCACAATCCAACGGAACAAGAAAGAGCTACTTATTCCTTTTTTGCATCGGACTAACCATAATGGAGTAGTTATTATTTCATGCGGGAAACCGAGGTGGACATGGGCGAGGCCATGCGGGAAGTGGGTGGGTGGGTGGATGGCAGCGCCCCATAAACTTTGCATTGCCTTTATTAGCTTTGTCTGTGATTTGTTCTAATTGGAGATGGTGCCGGTTTGGATGGTCCTTTTAGTAATGCAGCTTGGTATGGATATCCCTAACAGATGTATTAACTTTCAGATCAGTAGGTTTACTCGTAGACAGATTTGTTGAAATTGTTGCAGTAAGCTAAGCAAGACGACAAGAAACATCAAGTAATAACTGCTTTTTAATTATCATTTCATGACATATTTATAAACACTGAAACCCTGTCCAGACTCCATGCTTTATACAAGTGGGGTGTTCTTTTCAAGAAAAAGAACCGGCTGGGTACAAGATTCGTGAATCATTTTAAAATTTAGTCAGATGAAATTGACATGTGTGTATAGAAGAGGTAGGGATACAGCAGGGTTAACTGAAAATTAATACCGAGAGGTTCAAAATTTTGTTCAACGGATATACTCTAATGGAACAAATAAATTATTAGGATTAAGTTTAATAGCTAACTATCTCTACTGGAAGAGTGTAGCTATTAAAGAAATCCAGAGGAGACTTTGCATTAATTTTCAAACGTCCTATTATTTTTAAATTATACGTCTACCTGTCTATATTAATTTGAAATTTTAATCATAGACTAAAGCATTTTTCATTTCATTACTTTCATTGTATTTAATTCAAGACACACAATGATAAACGCCGACAATAATTACCCTTCTAATACGCACCTCCCCCCAAAAAAACTTTTCATTTAAACAACAAAATGCCCACACGACACTCCATTTGACATTGGATTGCCACATGCGCCCGAAGAAAGGCCTCGAACATACCATGCTAAAGGTTATGTTAACACGTTTGCTAAACTACAGAACAAGCACTAACACTCATAAAAAACTAAACATGACATGCAGCAACCCACTTATACATGACTACAACCACTAAATAAAATTTTCATACCACACGACAGTCAAAATAAACAAAACAATATAAAATCACAATAGACACAAAAGTGCATTCTCCCAATGCCACTACCTTTCTAAAACACAATAACCTGTATCACCTCTGCCTACAAAAGCGGGTGATCATTCATACTTATCCATACAGGCCATCGACTCCACATCCACACTCCCATCATTTTTTATGCATTGCCTGTCACATGACTCTGGTATCGTTTCAATCTCCGCCGCTCTTGCAAAACCCACTCCTTGGCCCCTTTTACACATGCTCTCATTATTTTAGCACTCAATCACCTTACCACGCTACTTGCTTATCCTCTTCATCTTTTCTTCCCCCAGGGCCTATTTAATCATTCCAACCTCCATGCTATTCTCAGTTTTGACTCGGATAGCAGAATCTCGAGGTACGATTCAGCACTCCCGTTTTGGGGTAATCCTCATTACACGTGACATCATTGAGTATCCCTTGCTGGTACAGTGGCCCATTCTCCCTCGGAGGTACTACTGGCTCTCCATATGTTCTATCCTGCATCCCATTCGTCTCTGGTGTGCTAACTATTGGGCAAGACTACTCAACTGGCACACATATGCCATTCACCTTCGCCGCCTCCATTTACTTCAATGAAACAACTTACCTCCTCGGGTTACCCTTCAGATGCGTTCACCACCACAGGCTGCCCCATTATCCACGTTTCCGCTTACACCATTTCCTTCATTCCATTTTGACCACACCTGTCCTTCTCGTACCCATTTTATGTCCTTATATCTAAATCCTTTTACTTGTACCCAACCTTTCCATCGACCACACAAATTTCAAAAGATCCTATCCATCTGGTTTCACCACATATTTATGCCTCTTAACCCACGCTTGTGGGCACTCTTAACATCACACCCCTAGATAGGAAAGCATACGTACTTGTCTGAGGGGTGGCTTTGACAGTTATATCCAGCATTTCTCCTTGCTTGAGATTCAATCAACTGCCATTGATGCCCTTAATTGCCAGGTCTGTGGTTTGCAGTGGAGGGCCCCAAACTAGTGTTTCGCCTCACCATCAAATAATGATACCAGAGAGCTGGTGTCACACAGCATGGTGACAGGCTGCCCCTGCAAAATCATGGTTGTGCTGCAGGTGCCGGCTTTACCACACTTGGTCAACATTGGACCCTCAGGCTGCCCGCTTGCAATTACACGGCAAGGGAATGGTGGGGTATGCAGACAGTTTCTTGCTCGGTGACCTAGTTGCCCGCAGTGATAGCACCCAGTATTCATCCCATCAGCACCCTCTTATCCATGCCATTGTACTCCTTTTCGAACCAAGACACAAATACAGACCTTTCCTCCACTCACCAGCAGCATCAATTCCTATGTGTATATCCAGACCAGTGAGTATACTCCCTGAAGAGAGAAGCCGGAGGCGATGGCGCTGATGGTTGATGAGAGAAGCCCGAGAACCCAGATGTGTTATTTCTCTACTGTGGATAACTCTATAGCATTAATTCCTTGTCATTTACTAAGATGTGACTATCCAGACCAGTGAGTATGCTTTCCTATCACCACGACACACATTATAAACGGGGGAGAGTTCCGCTACTTGTTGATACCTCCGGCGGGAGGTCCGTCAGCATCAAACTATGTTCGCTCAATGTGTCCTAACGTTTTCCCACGTGATGAAAATGTAAATAAAGTCACTCACCAGAAGCCTGCTGTTAATATTTAATCGTACCGGCTCTATTTATGTCGAAGGGCTCCCTCCCTAATACGCACCTGCCCCCAAAAAACTTTTCATCTAAATAACAAAATGCCCCTCGTTGGGCCCACATGTTTCTTAAACCACAGAACAACCACTAACACCCATAAGAAACTAAACATGACATGCACCAACGCACTCGTACCTGACAACAACCACTAAACAAAATTTGCATACCACACGACAGACAAAATAAACAAAACAAAAAACAATATAAAATCACAATAGAAACAAAAGTGCATTATCTCAATGCCACTACCTTTCTAAAACACAATAACCAGTATCACCTCTATCCACGAAAGCAGGTGGGCATTCGTACTCATCCATACAGGCCGTCGACTCCTCATCCACACACTCACCATTTTTTACACATTGCCTGTCACATGATTCAGGCATCATTTCAATCTCCGCCACTCTTGCAAAACCTACTCCTTGGCCCCTTTTACACCTGCTCTCATTATTTTAGCACTCAATCACCTTACCACGCTTACTTCCTTTTCCCGCTTACACCGGCTATTCTCAATTTTGACTCCATCTGATCGCGGACTTCTCGAAATATTTTCATTCCCGCCTACCAGATTGTCCCTTCTTCGGTTCCCTGTCCAATTCCATCCCGATTCCCAAACTCAACCTTTTGATTGTACTGGTGAGCTGATCTGTACCCACCGCCACACTAACCAACCGCCTCTGGTTTTCCTCATTCTGCCCTTGCATACTTACACTTATTGTATCCGTTTGGGGTATGTATCCACCTCTTGTATTATTAGCTTCTTGATATTCTGCTGACACTGGTAGCAGAATATCGGGGTACGATTCAGCACTCCAGTTTTGGTGTAAACATGATTACACCTGACATCATTGAGTATCTAAGGGTACTCAAGGGGACGAGATTGCCAAGGGCAAGGAAGTCCATCAGGAACTTCAACATGGGAAGAGCGTTGTCTACTGCCAACAGTCCAGCGTTACAAGAAAGAAACAGCTTCTGAGATGGGATGCCGATATGGGTCTTAGCATCCAAATGATAAACTTTGCATTGCCCTAAACGGACTTTGGCCATATTGAAGTAGTTATTATTTCTTGCAGGAAGCCGAGGTGAATACGGGTAGAGGCCATGCAGGAAGTGGGTGGGTGGGGAGGAGGTGGGTGATAGCGACCTATAAATTTTGCATTGCTTTTATTAGCTTTGTCTGTGATTTGTTCTAATTGCAGATGGGGGCTGTTCGGATGGTCCTTTTAGTTATGCAGCTTTGTATGGATATCCCTAACAGATGTTAATTTTCTGATCAGCAGGTTTACTCTTAGACAGATTTGTTGAAATTGTTGCAGCAAGCTAGGCAAGACTACATGCTTTATACAAGTGGGGCGTTCTTTTCATAAAAAAGAACTGGCTGGGCACCATATTCGTGAATCATTTTAAATTTAGTCAGATGAAATCGACATGTGTGTATAGAAGAGGTAGGCATATAGAAGGGCTAACTGAAAATTAATACACAGAGGCTCATAATTTTTTTCAAGGGATATACTCTAATGGAACAAATAAATTATTAAGTTTAATAGCTAGCTATCTCTACTGGAAAAGTGTAGCTATTAAAGGAATCCAGATGGGACTTTGCATTACTTTTCAACCACCGTATTATTTTTAAAGTATACGTCTACCTGTCTATATTCATTTGAAATTTTTGTCATATACTAAAGCATTTTTCATTTCATTACTTTTGCTCTATTTACTTTGTTTTTAATTCAAGACAGGTGGTCATTCAGCAAATTAGAGAGGAATTGGACAAGGACATTATTATGCAATTTAACTACGCTAAAAACAGAAAATAGTTTTTTGGCTGGGCCCCAACTATTAAGAACTTTAAAGCTTTTGTGGAGGATTATCATGTTGAGCACACAGCCAACATAACGAAGGAAACAATAACCAAAATGAACATAAAACTCGCACACTCCCTGGAAGTTCACACACTTGTCAGAAATGTCCACTCAAAGCTTGGTAAAAAGGACCTTTAGGAAATGTAAGGACATTGGTTCAAAGATGGGACATATGTCTTTTTTAAGAAGGGAAGTTGAGTTTAGTGCTGGCTTTTGGAACAGGGTCATCAAAAAATTACAAGCAAAGACGCGGGTGGGAAAACGATTGATAGTTACTAAAGGAAAGCAATGTCGAAGATGACTAAAGCAAAGGAGGAAGCCATGCGGAAGATAACTAAAGCAAAGGAGGAAG
>JAHWFO010040748.1:549337-563580 GCA_023313115.1 Rhysida immarginata
AGCAAAGGAGGAAGCCATGCGGAAGATAACTAAAGCAAAGGAGGAAGAAATGCCATATGTTAACTTTCTAATCAGTAGGTTTACTCGTAGACAAATTTGTTGAAATTGTTGCACCAAGCTAGGCAAGACGACAAGAAATATCAAGCAAGTAATTCCTTTTTAATTATCATTTCATGCCTTACTCAAAAACTCTGAAACCCTGTCCAGAACTTCATGCTTTATACAAGTGGGGTGTTCTTTTATAAAAAAGAACTGTGCACAAGAATCGTGAATCATTTTAAAACTTAGTCAGATGAAATTGACAGGTGTTTATAGAAGAGGTAGGGATACAGCAGGTTTAACTGAAAATTAATACAGAGGCTTATAATTTTGTTCAACGGATATACTCTAAAGCAGGGCTGTCCAAGATTTCTGTCCGCGGGCAGCGCTCGTGCACCCGGGTAATTTTCCTTCCCCCATATTGCACATTAAGTTGATGATTTCCTTAAATTCGAGTTGCTAATTATCAAATCGACACTGTTAAAAAAAAAACTAGGCATTTACCATTTTATTTCCTTCGTTTTAACGTGACAATTTTCTCAATATCAAGTAGAATTGTATTTTCTTTTTCCTGATAGGACACGATTGCGTATTAAGCATTTAGAATCCGATTCGTGAACAATGAAAAAAAAAAACAGATTCTCCCACTCCGGTTTAAATACTGGTTCAGTGATTTTATGCTTTTTCGGAATGTGTGCTATGTTATGCGAGACGAAAAACAAGCAAATATCAGTAACAACAGAAATAATGCCTCATTTAACGGAATTCCCTCTAAAGTCTGGCAACACTGCATAGGAAAAACTATACCCACTCCCCTCCTGGGTTTTGGACTATCTCCTCGGCTTTGCCCGTGAGCTTTGCCTGCGAGCTTTTTATGTTGCACGCGTGCGACTTACACGATTTGGATGGCCCTACTCTAAATGAACAAACAAATTAATAAGGTTAACTTTAATAGCTAGCTATCTGTACTGTAGCTATCAAAGGGATTCAGATGGGACTTTGCATTACTTTTCAACTGCCCTATTATTACCTGTCTATATTCATTTGAAATTTTTATCATATTCTAAAGCATTTTTCATTTCATTATTTTTGCTGTATTTACTTTGTATTTAATTCAAGACAGGTGAGACATTTAGCAAAATAGAGAGGAATTGGACAAGGACATTATTATACAATTTAATTATGTTAAAAACAGAAAATAATTTTTTGGCTGGGCCCCAACTGTTAAGAACATTATATTAAGATCCTTCAGTGAAAAGTAATAGAGAGAGACTCAGTTTTTGTTCAACGCATATACTTCAATGGAACAAATAATTTAATAGCTAGCTATATTGTAGGAATATATTCTAATACGGGAGGATTGTAGATTTTGCATTAGTGTTCAACAGCCCCTTCACAGCCCCATGACTAAAGCAAAATAGGATGAAATGCCATAGATGTCTAAAGTACAGGAGGAAGCTAAGCTGGAGATGGGCAACATCGGAAGCCAGGCCAGAGATGGAACAAGGAGGAAGCCAGGCCAGAGACAACTAAAGTAAAGGAGGAGACCAGGCCAGAGACAACTAAAGTAAAGGAGGAAGCCAGGCCAGAGATGGCTTAAGTCAGAAGAGCGGAAGAGCATTGTCTATTGCCATCATTCCAGCGGAACAAGAAAGAAACTGCTACTGAGATGGGATAACGATATGGGTCTTAAATCCAAATGATAAACTTTGCATTGCCCTTATCGGACTTTGGCCATAATGGAGTAGTTATTAATTCATGCGGGAGCTGAGGTGGATATGGGTGAAGCCATGCGGAAAGTCAAGTTCGATATGGGTGAGGAAATGCGGTGGGTGGGTGGGTGGGTGGCAGCGACCTATAAACTTTGCGTTGCCTTTATTAGCTTTGTCTATGATTTGTTCTAATTGGAGATGGAGGCTGTTCAGTTGGTTCTTTTAGTAATGCAGCTTTGTATGGATACCCCTAACAGGTGTGTTAACTTCCTGATCAGTAGGTTTACTCATAGACAGATTTGTTGTTGCAAGACTACAAGAAATATCCAGCAAGTAATTTCTTTTTAATTATTATTTCATGCCATACTTAAAAAGACTGAAACCCTGTCCAGAACAGCCTCCATAGTAATAATGCCAAGAGGCTCAGAAAGGGAAGCAAGTGGGATTCGGCATTATATTTCAACTGTCCTCTTATTTTCAAAGTATAAATCTACCTGTTCTATATTCAGTTAGAAATTTTTATCATAATCTAAAACATTTTTTCATTTTATTACTTTTTCAGTGAGATGTTTAGAAAAATAGAGGTATTGGACAAGGACACTATTATACAATTTTTCATGTTCAACTATGTGTCTTAAGCCTTTTTTCCATTACTACAAATTTGTCCCGCAACATGTTGTGCATCAGGTCTGAATCACGTTGCAACACAATTTCTTGCGACTGTGCCATAACTTTTCCACAGACAATAGAAACAAAATCCAACATGGCCTAGGGACACGCACACACGCTGAACAGTCTATACTCTATCCAGACCCTCAACCCAGTTTTCTCGACATTTCCTGGGTTCAGTATAAATTTAATCACTTGCTGTCATTCTAACAAAGTCTGACATCAACGAGTTATAGGCTCTATCCGAATGTCTTTTCGCTAGAAAACTTCTACCATCTCAGTCGTTTCCCTGATGAACTCACATGTTCTTTATTTATAGTTTGATTTTGTTTCTGCGCATCAAGAAAACCTATGCAAAATCGCACCTTTTAGATCGCACCTTTTCGTTCAGATCGCACCTTAAGAAACTGCTTCAGGAGATAAGAGTGATGAATGTCGCATATGCATTGGATACGGGGATGATGCTGGAAAATTCGTGTGGAGGGTCTCCTCAAAACCAAATTCCCCAGTCTCTGATGATATGGGGATGCATGTCGACCAGGACGATTATGTATTTTGAAAGGGACAATGAATGCTTCTGTATATTGCTGCGTCCGTCACCAACTATTTGAACGAAAGAAACACTGAAGTGACTCCAAACTCACCCGACCTTAACCCGATTTACAATCTGGGGGTATTTTTGAAAAGAAACCCACTAACAAAGAGGAGCTTAAAGCGGCGATCATCCAAAGCTGGCCCGAAATTGATTCCAATACCTATCGGAAACTTGTAGCATCTGTCCCGCATACGAATATTTTTTCCTAGGTAACTTTCAAACAACATGCACTGTGTGGGTAATGTACGACACATTTGATAATAATTCCACTTGTTTGTGATATGTCTAAAGTACAGGAGGAATTCAAGCTGGAAATGAGTAAAGTCAGGCTGGAGGTCCTAAAGTAAAGGAGGAAGTGATGCAGCTAATGGATGCTCTGAGAGTCGAGGAGTATTCTTTTCATAAAAAGAAACTGCTGGATACAAGAAGCAGGGACTTTGCATTACTTTTTATTTGCCCTATAATTTTTATATCTACCTGTTCTATAATCACCTGTTGGGGACATTCAGTTTCAGGGGTTTAGAAAAACTTAGGTGCATAGACAACTGGTGGGTTTTCTTTACCCATCCGAAAATAAATTTAAGATACGAGTGGAATTAAATGTCAAAACTTTTATACATTGCTCTTTACTAAGGTTTTCTTTACAGGAAGGAAGCGATGCTGCACTCTATACGGGGAAAGTGTGTGGTTGGCAGCAACTGACGTGACGTATGTATAGAAGAGCTGAGATACTCTATTGAAAAGTTGGTGACAAGTGTTTAGGATTGTAGCTCACTGTAAGGTTTTGTATAAGCGTTAGTTTAAATTCGCACACGGTTTTGTGTAATATGTGTGGAATAACTACAACGGTAGAAAGAACGATAGGGTGATGGAGATATCAATTATATCAAGTATATGTCAGTTTGTTTTGCTTATTTACTAGTGCAATGTTTGTCAATGATTATAGCTCTGTCAAAATACAATGTTGGGGTATATTTATTGTATGGAGTGTGGATGTCCCTAAGCTTGTGTATCTTAGCTAGAAGTTGATGTATGTGTTTGGCAACCTTGTTAATAATGTGGAAATAATGTGTCTGCCCGAGTATGTTGCAACTGGATATGTAGGATAATGTTTTGTTAAACGTTTTTTTGTAGGAATTTTATTGGTGTTCTACACGCTGTTCAAATTCAAAGGTATGTATTTTGTATCAGCCAAGAAAGAAGTGCAGATCGCTTCTTGAGGAAAAAAATTCTCTGAGTGACTGAGTCTATTTCTGGTTAGATATATCAATAAGGCCTTTGCCTCCCAATATCACCTAAGACTAAAATGGAATGCGGTATCCCCCAAGGCTCAGTTTTAAGTCCTTTCATGAGTTGAAGAATGATTTGTCCAATTGTGTTGAAGAATCCCTTGTTTATTTATAGCAGATGATATAGCCATTTTAACTATGCACTATCTTTTTCACTTAAGATAACTCAAAAAAATTTAATGAAAGTGATAATATATTAAGTATTAAATATTCAGAAAACCTATTTAATGAGATTTAAGATTCCCCACAAGAACTATATGGATTTCTTCGTAGACAATATTTATATTCATGAAATACACTATAATAAATCTTCAGCATGTACTTGTCCAAAAATAAATGATGTCATTAATTTCAAATATCTTGGAATTCACATATTTCCTCCCTATTACATTAGAAAAATGATTTATAATTCTTTATTTGAACCACGTATTCGTTATGGTTTATTAATATATACAAAATAGATTTTAAAGATTAATAGATTTTAAAGATAATATTAAGATACAAAATAAAATCATTAAACAAATAACATATGACACTAAGTTACAAGAACGTTCAATATAAGGAACTAAAAATCTTAAAAATCGAAACTTTATTTGAATGTATGGTATTCACTCAAAATTACTTTTCAAAAAATTACTTAAAATGTAAAAAAACAAGACTATTCTTTACGTAAATTTTGACATGCCTCATATTTTTAATACTTTTGGAAAGCGAAAAAGAGAATTCCGCACTTATTTAATAACTTACCAGAATGGATACTTAATTTAACATCTTTTAATTTAATTAAATCTATTATTTTAATTAAAATTATATTGGAAGAACACAAATTTGGAAGTAAGAAGCTTCATGGAAAGAAATTATATCCTTACAAGCCAGAAAGAGCTTCGGATTTTGGGATTCGAATTTGACCTTTGAAAACTTAATAATGGTATTGTATTGTAAAGTAAATTTAAATTTTGTAATTTTTCTGATAAAATGATTCTTGTAAAAATTTTGATTCGAATTGAAATAAATTGAAATTGAAAATTGCAATTGAAAAATTATTATTATTATTATAAGGGAACAGTGATGAGTTTATTTCCATTTGTATGAGAATTATTTTTGTATTGTTTCTAGGCATTTATTAATTTATTGCATAATTTTTTTGTACAAAATTTATTAGCTAGATTCAAAAACATTTTAACGTGTGTTTAGTGGGTATAAATGTCATTCAGCCGTAAGAAGTAAAACGAAAGATAATGGAGAAATCGAAGATTTATTATTTTAAAAATCATAAAGTACATATCATGGAATTTTTATATCGTTAATGTGGAACTTAAAATTTAAAAGCCACTCGATATTCTTTCTTTATCTCGTAGATAAACCTATTATGTACACGATTGCAGTATGTTTTGTTTTAATTTATCAAACGGTAAGATGAAGTTTAAATTTTTAAATTTTTAAATATGACAATCATACTAATTCTGTTATGACGGTTAGGTCAGGTTATATTTTCTTTTTGAGGCAAGAATTTCGTATATGATGTTATTGCTTGTACCACATTGCTTGCTTATTTATTTAATAAGTAAAATCACTTGTTTAGGATATTTTGGGCAAATGAATTTTATTGCAATGAATTGTTTTCCTGTTTTGTTCTTAATTTTTTGTCCTTAATGTTAGTTTTCTTGGGAGCTAGGTTTCCTGGTAAAGATGATGAGGTCGATTTTTTGTTGCTAATTAATAAAACAGGCGCAAATATTGAATGCTGAATTGCGAGAGAGAGCCTGACCAAATTAAATCCTTCGTTTTTTTATTACAATGCTCTTTCATTATACATTATAAAAGAAGCAATTGTAAATTGAATTTGCGACTTCAAAAATGATCTAGGACGTTACTGGCGATTTCTGATTTGATGAGATCTGGATAACGGATTTCACTGGGTGAGTGGTCGAAAGTATTCAGGAGACGGGAGACGGGAGACTTAAAATGTTGAACAACGCTGTTATGATAGAAATACGATGGACGATACATAACGCAATGTACATAATCCCCTCGGAGATTTGTGCATCAGGCAGCTATTTGTATTGTTGTTACTGCGAGGAATGGTGACTCTAATTTACAAATAACGTGGTATTTAATTCTGGACTACTAATAAGACGAGGTCTAATGCTGGTCAATTTTATGGCTTGGTTGGCGAGCATATATTGTATGCTCTCTTTTGACTATTACCCAACGACCTTGGTGGGTAACTGATATTTTTGAGGTTACTGCAGGATGGGTAATAGTCGCATGGTCAACTAAGAAGTTTGGTCGGCTCTGTGCAACCCGTGCTTTGGTGGTAAGAGAGTAGCACTCGGAGAATTTGACATTCCGAGTTTAATCAACACCACTTAAAGAGAAGGCAAGGTCAAGTGGCCTAAGACATCGCACAGTGAAAAGCGCGAAACAAGTGAATGCAGCAGATGTCGGTCGTTTTATTCAAGGCTATATTTTCTATTATTGTGTTGCTATGCAATATTTTTCTGTTATTGGATATGGGATTAAAGAGTATACATGTCGAACGTCATTTCAACCTTGTGTGCTGCGATGTCAATCAAAAAACCGGGAGAGAAAACAAAGTACATTCAGTTGGTCGTCAATGGGGGGACACAGTTTGTGTTTTTGCTTCATTGCACTCAGTTTAAACATGCGGAAATTGCGAAGCGCACTGTAATTAAATGACCATTTACCATTTTTGATGTGTCCTGAGTTTAAGTAATGTCATGCAACTTATAGTAATAACTTGTTTGAATGTTTGCCATTCATTGAGTTTGTAAATGTAATTAATTTAAAAGGGGCCCCAATATTTATGTCGCAAGCATTTTTTGACAAAGTCAATGAAATTACTTTTCACGCTCTACCTTCTCATTAACTGATGTGCAATCATATCATTAACTAAGAACTATTAAGAATTCAGTAAAAATTTTCAATATTATATAAATAAAAAGAATTTAAAAATTTAAAAAGGTATCCACGGAAAAAACCAAAGTGGCATGCGGAGAAAAATATGAATTGACATCTGGCCAAGAAATTCATATTAAGAGCCCAAATTATCCTGCTCCATACAATCCAAATACTCATTGTACTTGGCTATTAAAGGTATGATTTAGATTAAGCTAAATACTATTATTCAAAGCATATCACTCAACTTCCGTAATATTATATTAAATTATATTTGATACTATTTATTTATTTATTTATTTATTTATGGGGAAAAGGGGAAATGAGTTGAGAAGCAAATTCCACTTCCATTATAAGTTGAGAAGCAAATGTATGGTTTAGACCTATCGGTTGTTTCAGTATTAAGATATTCGAGAGACTATAAGACATAGTTTGCATTTGGGACCTAGTTTGTGTTATAGTCTCAACTTTGCATTTATGGATACTGACTATGTAAAACTTAAGACTAAAAAAAGACTCTTTGATCACAACAAAGTTTAAGTTGAAAAAATACAACCTGATAATACTGGAAGTGCTTTTCGAATGCTTTGCATTCAGCAAACCAAGATCTTCTCGAGGTTCTCACTTGGTCAAAGAGTCTTTTTTAGTGTTTAGCCTTAAAAATTTCTAACCTTACATTTTTTTTAATTTTAGAAAGCAATAGCAATCACAAATTTGCACTTTAGTTAAATTTTGTTTTACAAATTTATTTTAAAAATTCATTTCAATAAAAAATAAGAACTTGTGAAAAAGTGATATACCCTATTGCAAAGCTACCTATAGAAAAAAAAAGGAAAGTGTTAAATTTTGTAGAGGACGTAATGAAAGGATGAGAATTTGCTTAAGAGAAAAATAAAAATAAAGTTACGAATTTCGCCACCAGAGGGCGTTGTAATAACTAATTACACATGTGCAATAAGTGCAACATGTGTAAAATGTTTTAGAATGTGTTGAATTTCAGTTGCTCTCAAAAATAAACAAAACAATAATAGCGTGCTTAAGATGTTAGCTTTCAGTGTAGCGGTACGGATAACTCGGAACTTGCATAAGTAATTATACTGAAAATATAAGCTGCCTGTGCGTTAACATTTCGTTAAGTTTTATATTTATTTTCCGTAAGTATTAAAGAAACCTGAATTATTATGAGCCTTGCTATAATAAAATACACATATACCGCCGATTCTTCTATTTACATGCTTACCATTTGCACAATACAGCACGGAGCTAAAGGAGTGCTTCCTCTGTCGTCTTTTCACTCTTTCTCAATAGTCTGCTAACTCTCCAGTATCTGCAGTTCATGATCTAGATAAAAATTTTCAAGAAATTGTTAAGTACTAAGAACTCTTAATTCTAAAAAAAGCCTGAATAACAGGAATTCTATGTATTGTTACAAATTGAAACCTATCTGTATTGTACAAACTTTGCCTTGTCATCATAATGAATATCGATTTATTATCGATAATTACTATTTTTCGAAATCTGAGGTAGATGCAAAATTTCATCAAGATCGGAATAAAACTGTAGATTTGTATAAAATACAAACAAACCCACCCACTTTTATAGAAAGATGTCACGTTTTCTTATTTTTAACAATTTTCATTTATTATTGAATTCCTATTAATCTTTAAAAACCGAAATTTCCCCCCACTTAATTTAAAAAATTCACTTAAACCTGGCGTTTTTTCTATAGGTTGACATTAAAAATGACAACCTTAGGATCCCTAATAAGCAAAGTAGATCAGTTCAAAATTTCAAGCAAATAACTTTCATCAATTTAAATGAAATAATCTATTTTTTTAATATTTCAGACACGATTTGGACAAAGAATTCGCGTGCTCTTTAATAAACTCCAAATTGTTCTTGAAAGCACACGAACAAAAATCTGCAATGAATCTGACCATCTTCTCTTTGTGGATTATGGATTTACAAATGAGTAGAGCACATTTCATTTTTTTAATAATACGAACCCTTGACTACTACTATCGTCATTTCTGCGTTACACAACCACTAACATGGGGTCTTTCGGGATCTTTACACAAAATTGTAAAAATATTGTTTGAATGTGTCTTTACAATTGAAAAGCGGATGATGCTGAAGGTTTCAAATGGGATAATGATTCCCCAGAATTTTGCAAATGGACACCCACAATAGTGGTTGAGGGTTAATGCGATTTTGACTTATTCCTCATCCCAAATTAGCATACAAGGTGTATTTTTATTTTTATACATATAAAGTTGTAGCATGCTGGTTTCGGATTATTAATCCAGTATTCTTTATTTTCAGATATTGTTTAAATAAGAGTCCCGCCAATAACGTTCTATTATTTAAAGGTGTTCTCCTAGAAATTAGATTTTCTTCCTATAATCAATCGAAGAATAAAGGATTTCACTTAACAGTAACTACTGAGAATATTACATGTGGAGGCAATTTTAGTTCCAAAGATGCCCATTCTATTTCATCTCTGAATGTAACCGACGATACAATGTGTGCGTGGGTATTTAAGGTGAGATATTTTAAAGGTTTTTACATATTTTAATGCATTTGATATTCTAATATCTGTTATACATTTTAAGGAAGATAAAAATTCAACGATTAGCTTAAAATGCCCGGTTATGGAATTACGCCAATCTGAAGATTGTCAAAAGGAAGCTTTTCTTATAAATAACTATGGAGATGATCTTTTTCTAGAAAATCAGAGGTAGGAAAGAATTACGTCATTACATGGCTTCATTACATATAGCATTATTTGGGTAAAGGTACATGTATCTGGACAACCTCCGAGGAAGTAGATCTGGGTGTTGATACGATCTCAGTGGATCTCGAACGATATAAAAAGAGCTAGTGGAGCTCTGCAATCGTGACTTAAAAACTGAACTCTGCAATCGTCCATCTTCCGTAGCCGGACTCTCTGCAGCTCTCATGGACGCGTGTAAGGCAATTTTTGCGACGATCTTCCACCTAGTGTCAAGCTTTCCCAGACGGTTGCAGGCTATTGATTAATCCTATTAATATGTGCCTCAGGAGTCTCCGTTTCTACAACAGGGGATGTGCAGATAACTTTTACCCATATAGTTTATTAATTAGACATAAGGTAATTCCTTTTTGAAGAAAGAATTACAGTATGTTGTTTTTAGCGTAATATAAAATAATTTACACTTTTTTGGTTTACGTTTGTTAGATATTGCGGAATTACATCGTTGGATAATTACACTCTTTCAGAAAAAAATCAAATTAACATTGTGCTTTATTCAAACGAATCTTTATCTACTCGTAATATTCAATTCCAGTGCAAGATTGTTTACACAGGTAAGATTTATTATATTTTATTTTTTTTATTTATATAAGTCAAAAGCATAACTAAAAATAACAGATTCATAAAAAGAGAAAACATAGTACAAAATTCCAAAAAAAAAAAAAATAAATTAATATGCCAATTATAATTTAACTTTAGTAAGTTTTTTTGATGATGGTCTTGTAGCAGGAATAACAGAGCTTCTTCTCTGCTGTTCCTTTTCTGTAATTTACCTTCCGTTATTACCTGATCCCTACAAGACTTCTACAAGACCTGCTTTAATCAGCTCAAAGGACATGTAGTAATGCTTCCAATTGTTCCTGGTTCTATCGTCAATACCGGGTGTTCAATTTATCTGAAGACATTGAAATATCTCGAGACCAAACTCGACCCCCAACCCCCATCCCATGGAGGTGGGGGAGGGAAGAGTAAAAAAATCTTAAATGGGAACCCCCATTTTTTATTGCAGATTCGGATTCTCCAGAAAAAATTACCCCAATCTGACCTACGATTCGAAGTAGAGAATAATTAGCTTGGTCCTGAAGAATTTTAGCTATGAAAAACGAGGGGCGCATGAAATACGTACAGCCGGTGTTGTTACAGCTTTCAAAGTTTGAGCCACTTAAAAGGTTTATTTTTAAACCGTTTTTTCGAAACGTTTCAAAGTGTGAAACCGGCCACTGAGTCAGCCACAAACTGATTTTTGTTTTTTTTTGGTGATCTTTTCTCCATTTGGTCTTGAACTTTATTTCAGTGTAAACAGAACATTAGTATTCTTCCCAACTTTCTACTAATTATTTTTTTCACACACATCAGTTTCAGCTGCTGTGATTACTTCAGCTGCATTGTGCTGTGGTCGTAAGCGGCTGAATGTGGCGCAGGGCAGTGAGAAAAGGAGAAGTTCGGGGAGAAATTGGAGGCAGACAAGGTATTCTGGGAGACCGTGTGCCGCCTCCGCGGAAAGAAGTCTCTTTCATCACAAACTATTAAGAGTTCAGATGGAAGGCTTCTGAAAACGGAGGAGAGCATATTGCATAGGTGAAAGGAATACGGGCACCTTGGAGCCGAGAATAGTCACGGTAGTATCACCGAAACAGAAGTCCGATGGGCAATCCGGTCTGAGATGTTAAAGACCTTAAATCAGGATGGTATCCTGTGGCTGACTCGGATGTGTCAGATTGCTTGAATATCTGACCAGGCCCCTAAGCAATGGCAGACAGGAACTATGATCCCTATCTTCAAAAAGGGAGATCGGAAAGATTGCAACAACTATCGAGGCATCTCTTTGCTCAGCATTCCTGGGAAAGTGTACGCGAAGTATCGGGGGAGCACTGTAGTTTCCGACCTGGCCGAAGCACGACGGATCACATCTTTGCTGTAAGGCAAATCTTTGAGAAATCCTGGGAGTATTATGCAAATGAGGTCTACACTTGCTTTGTGGATCTCGAAAAAGCATATGACAAGAGTATAGAGAAGCTCTGGCAAGTGTTGCAAGAGTATGAGTGGATAGGCAATTACTGGTTATCATGTCTGTACGAAGCTCTGAGATGTGTGTCCGAATAAATAGTAAGACGTGAACTGTGGCGATCCGTGGTAACAAAAAGCGAGCTGGGAAACAAAGCCAAGTCTCCGGCTTCAAATCTATCTTTGTCCCCATTCTCACCTATGGTCATGAGTCTTGGGTAATGCCCGAAAGAGTGCGATCGCGGGTACAAGCGGCCGAAATGAGATTTCTGAGAGGTGTCGCAGGTGTTACTCTACTAGATAGAGTGCACAGCAGCAGCGCAATAAGGGAGTCTTTAAGTGTTGAGCCGCTACTTCTCCGCATTGAGAGATCTCAGTTGCGCTTGTATGGCCATGTGATATGGATGACGCAAGTTGGTCTTCCTAGGCAGTTGTTATTATTCCAAGACCATGGCTAGACTATATGGAGAATCTGGGTTCGAGTCGGTTGGGCATTACCAGGGAGGACATGCGCCTGATAGCGGAAGATCGCGATCGCTGGAGATCCTCCATAGGGCTGCGGGTAAGCGGGTTTGAAAAGTAAGTACATCAATTTCAGTTGACACAGCGCACACGTTGAATTAATGTCTTTGTTTGCATGAAAGCATGTGTTAATAAGGTGTTGGCTTCCCCCCCCCCCCCCCCCCCCATGTTCGTACACGCATTTTCCTAGAATTATTTTTAACCTGTAACTGTTGACGTGGCCCTCGGTAGTCTGAATTCATTGAATCACCCTTTCCCTTCAGGTCCCTTTTTCGCGCGACCACTCACATATATAAACAAAATTTTATTCTCCCTTTTCAATTTAATGTTGGATCCCCTTCAGGTCCGTTTTCATCTCGGCCACGGCCTACGCCAGGGGTTGCAGTTGCTGGTCAACCGGGCTACGGGTTGAAATTTTGATTTTATTGATATCTATTATTAAAAAGCTTTTTAAAATGATTGGTCTTCAGTGATTGGACTACCTGATTAATATGTAAACTCCAATATGCAAAAACCAATACAATGCAGAATGAAAACACGTAATCTGAGCATGACTTAAATAATATTCAGCTGCATTTATTTATTTTATATGTTCGCGCACTTTACCTTATGTATCATGATATTCGTTATTTGAATATAATAATTTTATTATAACCATATTGATCTTACTAAAACGTTGATCTACATAGTACAGTCAATAATTTCGTAGATCGGTTTCATGATTTTATTTTGTTCTACTTAACATATCATCACGAAACTTTGCAAATATAGAGCAACTCGCCAAGCTTTTTTTGAAAAATGTCCGGCAGATCTGTGTTTTCGTTTGCGGCCGCTACAGGGCTACAGGTGCAAAATTCAAGGAGCGGTCGTGTCGGACATGATCAAGAAAGCTGCCAGGGCCTTAACGCTCCACTGACTTGTTTGTATTTATTTATTTAGACCAGATGGACTAAAGTGTTTATTCTGCTATTACCGGCTGATCAAATTGACAGAGACATGGAGTGACATACTTCATTGAATTAGCCTGCAGATTTTATATCTCTAAAGCACCAGTAACATGGCAAAAGAACTTGGCGAGTTGCTCTCTTTCGTGATGGTAAGTGGAAAATCTGGCATGAGGCCGTTTAATACAAAGTGCCTGAAATTATTGATCCTAACTTGTATATCAACCTATACTGATCCTTACATCTTTAATAATTGATCATAATCTGTAAGATGCTTCTCTTTTCATTCTTTAAAGAAAATCCTGTCATAAATGAAAGACAACTAATTGCAAGTAAGTAATCTTTAAAATTTGACACAATTTTTACGAGTGCCAAATAATTTAAATAATAAAGTAAAAAATCATGTAACAAATATATTATTAACTCTTAAAATAATGTAATAATATTGTAGTAAGATCCATATTTATGATTGTGGAAAATATACAGACAAGTAAAATTAAATGGGAAACTGCGAAAACAAAAACCTCTTTTCCAAATATTCCTGTTTTTGTGATGACAGCACATAAGTCAAATACTGAAATTGTGATTTGTAATTACAAGAAATTTTGTATTGGTATGAGGAACGCACAAACTGAAGAAACACATGAATCTATAACATTTGAACAGAAGGCCCTTTTTAATGGAATCAGAAAGGAAAACATTCGCGACCTAAATTATTTTTCTACTTCATTATTCAAAAAATTAAGATTAAATTTAATT
>JAHWFO010040748.1:563980-588426 GCA_023313115.1 Rhysida immarginata
ATTATTTTTCTACTTCATTATTCAAAAAATTAAGATTAAATTTAATTATCCCTATTTATTGCATATTTTATACCATGCAATAACAGCACAGCTCAATCGTTAGTAAGACGGGCATCCCTGTTTTTTTTTAATATAGCTTTAAGGATTTTAAAGCTCTGGAATGATTCTATTTGAACATGAAAGATGATTTCTGGTTTATCCTTTTCAGAATGTGGCCAGAGAAAGGACATACTTCATTTGAGTAGGAGAGCGAGAGGCAAAGAAGCCAAGCCAAGTATTCCATTGGTAACATGAATTTTATAAAATTCTGCAATATTACAAGGTGAGACCGGAAAGTTCGGTAAATGGCTCGGAAAAACAAACAGAGACATGGCCACAATACACTTTTGACATCGTTTGTACAACCGTTGTACCTCTTTCGGTGCTGCTTGAAGCTCCTTCGTCACACCCGTTTGAATACCCGGAACGTAAAGTATCAACTCTGAAATAACTGTCCCTGTTTGTGTTTCCGAATCATTTACCGAACTTTCCGGTCTCACCTTGTATAATATTCGTTAAATATATGAACGGTGAATCCTACAATATAAGATTTATTAGGAGCTTTAGCTAATTCTAAGAACGCGCGCTTTAATCATGCACCACTTTTCAGAACTCGCCATATTAAGTATTTCCAATTTCTACGCCTATTTAGCAAGATGTGCATATTACGTAAAACACAGCAAACAGTGTTCAGCTTCCAGCATATTAGACACGTTTTGCCGAGGTCTTTATTTTAAGTGGTATCTGGAAAGTTCCGAAGACTCCTAGGGATGTTCAGCAATAGTAAGCATGTTAGGGGTCCAGCCTCTCCATGGTAGAAATATCCTGGTGGAATCTTTCTCCATGTTAATCAGTAACGTCAAGGTGGTAGGTAAAAAGTCCAGGTGGGAATGCAGTGACATATTGCATTCCAATTCATAAAATGCTTGCAGAAGCTCACTAACAAGTTCGATGTTGTTCGGTTCTTTGTTCTTTTCCTAACCTAATCTAACCTAAGGCGCGTCCAGAAATTATAAAGCCAAACACATTACTCAGAAAAACCAACGATACAATAAACACATGATATTGCGCATTTATTTAAATGAATAGTAATGTCTAATGATCAAGTAGACAAAAATAAACAAAATCCGAAAGCTCCCCACACCATAACACCTCCACTTTGACGTTTTGAATAACACTAGACCTCTTATCTATGGTCGTGCCAATAAAAGTTGAGAGGGAGTGCGACACAGGGTCGAGAGAGTGGGATGGGATGGGATGGGATGGGATGGGATGGGATGGGGTGGGATGGATGGGATGAATGTGATGGGATGGATGGGATGGATGGGATGGGACTTTCTTTGTGGCCATTTTTCTTTATGGCCATTTTTTTGAACAGGCTGCGACTTTCTCCTCTGGTACTGGAGGATGTTACTCTTATGAATGGTAGTTGCAATTGTGGATTTGCATACAGAAATGTCATCTCTTGATGCAAAAGTACGTAGAGACACTGAATTTGGCTCACTTCTCGAATTATTGCTCAGATGGTTAGTTTTTCAGATTGTTCAGTTGACTTCTTTTGGCCATAATTTTCTCTTAACCTTAAGTAGTTATCCACCATTATTGAAGCAATGGATCTTCAGATTGTCCAGATTCATGCAGATCAATAATGCCCTTTTTCTATGTCACTTAATCGGATTCCTCGTGGCATTCTTAACTGCAGCTCAATAACTTGTTAACATTATTTTTTTCAGTTCGTATGCTTTATGGAAATGAATGCAAATGTAAAAGCTTAAAATTAACAATTTAGGGAGAGTTCATTAAAAGAAACAATGTAAGTGGCTGTATATTTATTGGACATGTGAAATGGTCTGATTTTACTTCTTTATTGTTTAGAATTTAGCAGCTGTTCGGATTTTGTTTATTTTTTGTCTGAATGATTATTAGACATTACTTTACATTTAATTAAATGCGCAATATCATGTGTTTAGCGTATCTTTGGTTTTTATGAGTAATGTGTTTGGCTTTATAATTTCTGGACGCACCTTATATCGAACAGTCAAGTTGCTCAATTATTGCCAAGCCGTATTATTTCAATGAGAATTGTTAATTAACACATTTCTTATCATTTGAACATATCATGTAACAGCAATACGGTTCATATCCGCGGTAGCTCAGATGGTAAGAGCGGTGTCAGCGATAGGCATGATTCCTTGTTCGATAGGCATGATTCCTTGTTCCCTTTTCAATTTGTTATTTCGATTTGAGAATATATTTGGCAAGAATACATTCGTAAAATGTGTTAATAATATATGCAACAAGAAACTTATATTTGAGTTCATCTACTTGTATTTTTACACTTTTCAAACGTAGTATTTAGAAATTGTAAAAGAGGAGAATCGAAATATATATCAAATGCCTTACCATTTGAGCTGCATGAACAGAGGAGAATCTTGAACAGGGGAAGGAGGAAGGAGGAAGATTGCCTATCGAGCATCAATGTACAAAAACGGTATGATAGCCTTGTGGTAAAGTCTGTAAAGTTCAATTTTTTCACAAATTTTGTTTATTATTTCATGGATTTTTATGAAACATTATTTACAACAAGATAACTTAAATATTAAATTTCACCCAATACACTTTGTGAAAAAATTGTCTGGTTACTTCTTTCATTTTTAGTACTGTTCCAATTCTATGGACTCAAATTTTCTATGGCCCAAAATTTGCATAAATTTAATTAAACCAATGAAATTAAAACTTTCGGATTTGATGCTCACTTCTTACTGAATGCGTCAGAAATACTGTATATGCGGTGTTCTGTATTTTACCTGTTTTAAAATACCAGATAGTAAAACATTGTCAGAGGAAATACGGAAAAAATTTTTTTTCACGGGAAAGAGTCTCAGAGGGTCATTGCTAATTTAATTGGACGTTCACAAAAAGCCATACATAATGTGGTAAAAAATGAAATGATTATAATAAATTTAAAAGCAAATCTCGAAAACCTCTGTTGATTCTCAGCGCATCTTTCATCTTGCCACCAATGAAGAATTGTCAGTAAGACAGATTCAAACAACCTTAGGAAATAATGTGTGGAGAAAGTTTGAAGAACCATCCTAATGCACAGGCTATGAAACTAGCCAAACGACCGAAACTTGGGACCATCAGTGGAATCACCGTCTTGTTTTCAGATGAAAAAAAGTTTAACCATGATGACCCCGATGGAAATGCCGGAGAGGAAAGAAAAGGTGAAATTCAGCAGAAACACTGGCGGTGGATCTGTTATCATCTGGGCTGCATTTGGGGCCGGAGGAAAGACTGATATTGCAGTTTTCGATGGACAGCTCAACTCACAGAAGTATCAGGAATTGCTGTACAGCAACATGATCCCATTTGGTCGTGTCACGTTTCTAAAGCAACTAAGAAGTGGTTTGAAGATCAGAATATTGATGTCATAGATTGGCCAGTGATGAGTCCTGATATGAATCCAATAGAGAAGCTTTGGGCTCAACTAGCATTTCGGGTGTACAAACAAAATCGTCAGTTTAACTCTGTTGGAGAACTCAAATTGGCTATCCTGGATGCGTAGGATGATATTACAATTCCAGAAATAGAATCTTTACGCGTTTGCCATTATACGAAATACCTCCCCGCAACTTTGTTTGCAATGTGACGGATTTTTGTTGACAGTTGTTCGAGGCTTCGTTTTCCCACGTGAACCCCTTAAAAGACTCTTCCCATAAAAGACTCTTCTCTGTCCCCTGCAGCCCGTTAAATAGAGCCTCGTCGGTGGCAATAACGTTTTTCAAATTTTTCAGAAGAAACCTGCACAATGGCAAATTCTCTGGCGCCTCCTCAATATTGGCTGCTGAAATACCATGGACTTGATTTTTTTTCTATTACCAAATTGAATGTATTCGAAATTTGATACCCGATTGTTCAGCAGTCAGGCCTTGCTTCTTTGGTTCAGTGGGTTTACAGATTTTAGCATTCCTGAAGCATTTTAAATTACAAGCACTCATCCCAATATCACGTCCAGTTTTTGGGTCTTTTCTTCACTGCTAGTACCGTGGTTATAGTGGTTTCTTTGGCTTCTTTTCTTGAATGTTTTAGTTGACGAATTATTTGTGAAGTTGACCATTTCATTTGTAAAAGCTGCTGAACTTTGCCTTTTATTAGGAGATCTAATTTTGGAAAGCATGTTTCATTTTCAATAATCTGACTTAGGAACACTTCACAGATACCGTATATATAGGTATTCACACGTCGTACCGCTCCTACCAAAACGTTTCAAAATCGTTCATCTTCATTCCTGCCTATCCTGTGTATATACCTGGTAAATCACTTGATCTCCTTTGCCTCCCACCCCCTTAACTCCGACCCCACAGGGCCATTGAAAACCGAACTATATACAAGCTAATGACAAAAATCTTGCAACATTCGTTTTTGTGCGCGCGTTTCTACAGGGTGGTCCATAAGTCTGTCCCCCCCCCCTTTTATTTTTTGAACCGAAGCAGATATGTCAATTTTGATGAATCCAATGAATAGGAAGTTGTGGGTGGCCTATCCCATGGTGCACTTTTCATCATCCCAAATATGCAAATTAGGACACATTCAAAATTTATCTCCAAAACCGTAAGGGATAGAGAAAAAAACCCCAGCAAAGTCATTTATCAGCAAGATTACACCAGCACACAGCCAAGATAACCAAACAGTACTTTGAAGACATGGAAATTGAAGTTTTGGACTGGCCTGGAAACTCTCCAGACCTAAATCCCATCGAAAGAATTTGGGATATAATAAAGAAAAAAATTAAGCCAACCTTCCCAAAGTCCATCGATGAAATGAAATACAGAACGTTTCATGCTTGGTCAGAAATTTCTGATCATGAATGACAGGCACTTATGGACTCAATGCCTAAGCGAATCGAAGCGGTACTTAATTGCAGTGTTGCAGGACTTTTGTCACAAGATTGATGTGTTGCAGAACTTTTGTCACACACCTGGTTTTTCATTTCTTCTAAGTATGTAAGACATAAAATGTTTAATTTTCCTGCTTATTTTTTTCCTATATAACAATAGTCGTAGAACCCATTCAATATAGTTTCAAAGTCGTAACCCTAACATATATTTTATAACTATCGCTTAAATGTAGAAGCGCGCGCACAAAATCAAATGTTGCAGGATTTTTGTCATGAGGTTGTTGTGAAGGTGGGAACGGACATTGTGAAACCAATAAGTGCTCCATTCTTCCACTATTTAATAATTAATATTTTACCATCGAATAGCTTAAAAGTGCGCGTAAAAAGATAATGCTAATGCAAGTGGAAACAGCGCGATTGGTTACATACTAATTAAAGCGAGAAACTTCCTGCTGTCCGTAAGTTATATTAGGAAATAGTAATCTTATAATGAAATTATTTTCTGATGCATAGGTTGGTCTATGGCATGAGAGAAGGGAGCATTTCCTTTGCGGTGGTGTTTTAATTCATCCCCAGATTGTTCTTACAGCCGCTCACTGCTTCGATAAGTATAAAAATCTCAATCTATACTGTATACAAATGTCTCATATATAGGGTGTTTCAAAAATGTTGGGCAATATTTCAGGAATGAACTTTCCAGGTAGTTGTAATCGGCGGTGCCATGTCCGCGACAGCTCAATTGGTTAGAGCGGTGCCAGTGATAGGCATGGTCTCTGATTCGAGTCCAGGTCGCGGAATTTTCCCTTCCCTTTTCTATTTGTAATTGTGATGTGTTTAAGATTTTTTTCAGTATTATCTTCTGAGAAAAGCGTTAACGTTAATTTCGTCTACTGCAAACATTTCAAACCATTTCAAAAGCGTTTTCGACCCCATATTCATATGACATTTTCTGCTTGTTTTGGTACCTGTCATTTTGGACGTATCCTGAAAGTTGTACAGACCATTCGGAAACACCCTGTATTGTGTGCAGATTGTTCATCTGGGAATTTATCTTTTTGATTTTTAAATTCTAACCTTAACCTCTAACAACTAATTTTTAATATAAACTAATTTTGCAGGGATGTGAAAGTTCATTAATAAATTTTTAAGGGTGCGAAATTTAAAAAAGGATTGGGTAACCTTGACCTAAATAATACCCAATCTGAGTTAATCGCACAGTTTTGAAAGCTGATCCAATTTTTGGATGCCGTTTCTAAATAGCTCGACTTCGTATGTTCATTCAAAGCGAAAATCCATTTAATGATTCAGAAATGCGTCATTTTGAATCTTTAGAGCAGTAGAGTTCTAAAGTTTCTAAAGTGTACCCACGATTTCACACTTGTGCAAAAGATATACAGCATTCAATGAAAAATTCAAGAAAACTTGGAATTGCATACAAATAGCTTGGTTTCTAAGGTGTCGTTCATAAAATTTTATATTTAGACACAAATACACTATGTGATTAAAAGTTTAAGGATGGGAATGTGCTTAATGTCGCATGACAATGACATGAAATCATTTAAATAGAATCGTTTTATTAAGATATGGGTCGTTCATAAGAGCTCAGCGACTGCCAACGTGGAACCATTTGTGCAACAGCTCAGTACGTGAGATTTCCACCATTCTACAATATTCCGTACAACTAGGCAATGCGGAAGACCCAGAGAGCAACAATAGTGCAACCACGAACTAAGAATTGGGCAGACCCAAGAATTGGACAGATAGAGATCGTCGAGTGCTTGCACGTGCGATCCGGAGCTGTGGTAGCTATTCAGATTGCTACAGAGTCCAGAAATCTGTTTCCTGCGTTGCCAGCACAATGACCATTCGTTGGGAAATCCATTCCTTGGTTTCCACGATCATGCTGCTGTTCACACAAACCCTTCATCAAATCTGACAACTATTCCACAACTCGCAGAAACTGGAACATGGAACAGTGTATCTGATGAATCACGGTACACACTCTGGCAATTAGATAGACGAAGTTGGGTTTGGCGGATGTCTGAAGCTGAGGATGGACTGAGGAGGTGGCACCATGGTATGGGCTCTTTTTCATGGTTTGGACTAGGCCGGCTTGTTTCTGTTAAAGGAACGATGAATGCTGTTGCTTATCGAGACATCTTGGACAACTGTGCACTGTATGGGGATGGATCTTTTTTTGGTTCGGGGATGGCCCTTTTTTGTATCAACATGACAATGCTCCTTGCCATTATGCAAAGTCTGTACACGTCTAGTTTCAAGACAACGGGGTTGAAGAAATGGATTGGCCTGCCCAGAGCCCCGATCTCATTCCCAATGAACACATGTGGGATGAATTGGAACGTTGACTACGAGCCAGACCACGCCGTCCTTCATCCGTGGCAGAACTAACCAATGCTCTGAGTCAGAAATAGTGATTAGGTGCTGATTTTGCCTTATCTTCTTCAAATTTTGCCTTATTTTGTCGTTTTCCAATTCCGAATTTTCTTGAACTTTTCATTGAATTGGGTGAATTGAACACTATGGTGCGAAATCGTGTGCATACACTTTTCAATTTTTGTTACTCAATGGGAGCTTTATATCATTTTAACTTTTTATTGAACTACAATATCGTTAATGTAAAAAATGCCTTCTCATTTGGAGTACTCAGATTTTTCGTTAGTTCCATTAATAGTCTGCTCTATTTTAATTATAATAGTAAGATACAAAGATAAAATAATGAATGACCTGTAATAAAATGTATTTTTTTTTCTTTTGGAGTTTATCTGAAGAAGTCCCACAAATTTATGTTCCTAGTAAAAAAGGAGATGGACACTTTTATACAATGAATAACTTTATTATTCACGAACATTATAATAGTCGTCTGGCTTTCAACGATATTGCTCTTATTATAATACAAAATCTTACTGAAGTGGAATATGAAGACGTGGCTTGTATGACTACAAGAAGGTTTAATTTGACTAAAAAATCAGTGGAAGCAGTTGGATGGAGATATGAAACAAAAGGTATGATAACAAATTAACATGTGTCATATTCATTTCAATCATATCATCACTCATCCATACACGCTCATCGGCCAATTTATTAGGACCACCACATATGCCTAGCTTTTCTGAATATTAATTTCCGTTTTTAATTCCGGAAAACAAAATGATGTACACAGAAAGTAGCGTATCGTAGTCCCCAAAGCAATCCCCATTGGCATCTATCACCTTCTGCCAATGTGTTTCCAGTTGATCAATCCCCTGGCTGTAAAATTTGCCTTTCGCAGGTTTGTGTCGTTGGTGTAGGATTTCCCACGAATATAGTTCTCTAGAGAGGTGATAATCCGTTGGAACAAGAACTGGTGAGTAAAGTGGATGACAGTTTCCCAGACAAGCAGCTCTATGGTTTCCCTGGCCACCCATATGAAGGGGGTATTGGCCCCTTTGCGATTCACCAATGCTGGTTCCTTCTGCTGCAATACTTGTTGCTTACGTTCCAACTGCTGGGAATGCAGCTCCCCAGTGATGGTTTGGCCAGTTGGGATTGCAAAATGTACGCGTCATTGCAATCCTAAAAAATTAGAAACAACACAGGTAACATTTAAATACTTACTAACTATTAGGGAAAGTCTTGTATTTAGCAGAAAATATTAATAAAACTTTTACGAGCGATATATAGCCCGCGTCTCTTTTTACAACGATAGTGCAATCCACATGACGTCACTACATGCGCATGGATCAAATTGCACACACCATGACACAGAGCATGATCCATTGAGGCAAGGTGTCCCGGGGTGATAACCAATGTTTGGAACGCTTAAGAGTGTCATACAGGACCCACTTTTCGTCACTTGTAAGTATGGGTGCGTTACGATGTCGAGAAAGCAACGACATGCAGGCCGTCACTCGTTGATTCTTGTTGGATTTGGATTCCGACAATGTGTGGGGTACCCATTTGCTCAACTTGTACGATTTTCCTAGGCTGTGCAGGTGACGTCTAACTGTTTCATCAGAAACCTGATACCGTCAGGCAAGCTGAAACACATGTTAAACTATGGTCGTTTTCAGGGCCTGGTCATCTAAGGCTTGTGGTCGACCACTGAGAGGTTCATCATAAATGGCGAATTCTCCCGTACTGAATTTCTTCAGCGTTTTTTGACTTCAAGACACATTCGGCGATTTGATGCTGCTGCTGACAAGCCCACCTTGAAGTCATAAAGCAAACAACACCTAACCATCTCCTGCGATACCTCCATTTGTCTTCACTTCTGCACGAGATGTGATTTATGTGAATGCTCAGCAGCCCTATATTTATACAGGCGAGCCTTCCTGCTCCCCCCTGACAGATTTTGGACTCATTTGCATGTCTTCTATCAGTTCCTTTTATGACAACACAAAAACGGCAAGAACTTTTGTGTTCACCTGGTAGTAACCAGTTGTAGCTGCTCATTCGATCGTTGCAAGGACTGCAATGTTCGTCCCAATCTCTGACTACTTGGGATTTAAGACAATTCGATCCTGACGAAAGTTTCCATCACCCTACCGGAACATAAAGGTCATGTAGGGATAGATATAGCGAATAATTTTGTTTAAGTATTCGGTATCAATTAGGGGTTGATAAAAGCTAGTCCAGTTCGTCTGCTTCTGTCCTGAGGTTGTCTTATGGCAAGCACAGTTGGTAGCGGCCTGTATCACTGTGCCTGGGATCAGGAGGTTGTAACTCCTTCCGAAGTACTTTCAACCTTCTTTATATGGCATGAACTCGGATGACGTTGACTGTTACTTTCGGAGGTTGTACTTCCCTCAAGCAAAACACCCTTTAGAAGCCGTGGAGAGGAAAGCACTGCAGTTCTCGTAGCGGTCTTATAGAATTCAGACAATGCCAGTATTTCCTCAAACCATCATATGCCTACCATTTTCTATCATGGGCTCTTCTCAGATCCTGGCACGCCTTTCTGCCCAAAGCAGTTGGAAACGGTACTCGTCAGACCAGTCAGTACTTCAAAAATAATTCAGTCAGTACTAATGGTGTTTTTTTTAAAATAAGTTTTGATGATTATTGGGAAAACAAAAAAGCCCTCTAGAGTCGTTGCTCTTTTGTTCTGTTGAGAATCCGAAGAGCGAGCATTGTATTGTGCTGTTAGATGGTGAATGGTAGCTTCTTAAGGCCCATTAAGGCCCATTCTTCTATTGCCCACCATGTTCAAAGCTTATTGGGTCTTTTGCTTGCCCATGTTATGAAATGAAGACGTACTATGATGTCCGTTGTCGTCTTCTGAACATCCAAACGAGGATTCGACTTATTCCTATTAAATTGGCTGGTAAGCGTATATTGGTAATATAACCTATATTTTAAAATATATGCTTATATACAATTCTCAATTATTTTATTTTAAAAATTGTTTATCTACAGCACCGAAAACATCACTTTATTATAAGCAAAGTCTAGTTGCATTAGGTTGGATGGCATGCAGCAAGTGGTTCTGGGAAAATACGGAAAAAGTACTTACTGAACGAGCATTCTGCACTGAAGATGGAAAAGGAAAAAGTCCTTGTCTGGTAATTATTTATATATTAGTGGTATCCATTTTTTAATTTAAATAAATTTTGGACAACACACTTGCCAAAGTTTTTTTGCCGTGTTACAGGTGCTTGGTAATGAAGCATGTCTCTGTCAATTTGAGTAAAAGATAGGTGATACGAGCCAGGTAATGGCAGATCGGCCAGTAATAGCAACAGAGACACTAAGTCCATGAGGTTAAGTCACCTGTTGCTCATCATTTCCGACACGACCGCTGCATCAATTTTGCAGCTGTAGCCCTCTAGTGGCCGCAAACAAAAACATAAATGTGGAACGTAAATCCTCACGAAATTGAACCCAATTCGTCCTTTTTAGATCCCTGAAAAGGATCTTTCTTTCCGAATCTTCACTAGTTAGAAGAGAAATTATATATGTTGATCAACGAAATGAAATGAGTAGATCAACAATATCTCAGCTGGAGCCCGGCCAGCCACGAAGCGGAGACCAAGACTGAGCTCGTCCGACGTTGGACCGAATCCACACACGTCGAAGTAGCAGCGAGAGCTAAGGAGAATGGCCAAGCAGAAGTGCCATTCCTATCAGAAGTGCAATGCCTGTCAGAAGTGCCATTCCTGTATTGCTAAGTGTGGAAAGTCCATGTGGAAGGTTCGCTTGTAAGAACCTAAGCATCTGACGATTTGTCAGTTTTTCAACCCAGGTACCCTCAGTTTTCTTTTTCTCTCTGGTCTTGCGACATATACCCTTCTGTGATACTACCTGCTGAACTCCCGTAAATAAACTGATGCCTATGGCTCAGGTACTCGAGGGGTATCAACATGAGAATTACCTTAGATTCCTGATCCCTGACAGGGTCCCCAAGTCTTGTTGACTCCATTTTGGTTATTTCTATCAATTTTGAGTTTGGAGTACAAAAACACAAAATCGAACAAACAAAAAAGTGAACAAAATTATATTAAGTCATTAAATTGCGTTTCCGTAGTATTGCTTCTAGCAATAAAACTAGTAGAGAGTTTGCAATACAATAACGGGAGAACAGAGTTTCCGACTAGTTTCGCCATTTATTCCTGGCTTTATGAATGATATACACTATTGACAATCGAACAGCAGGGAAAAAGCAAAATGCTTTCACTGCCATACTCGTCCGGGAAGTAACCAGGGGAGGTACACTGAATTATAGCAAAGGAGTAAAACAGATTGTGCATTGACGAGGTACATGGTGGAGCAGAAAGATGGCCTTTTGGATGTCGTCAAAGTTGATGTCCAGGATGTGACGAGGCCTGCGATGCTTGAGGGAGCTTCTAAAGGTGAGCGGGTGATCCAGAATATGCCTTGACTCCTGAAGGTGGCTTCCAATGGCAGGTATACCAAAATCGTCAGCAATGGAAGTGTTAGTTGCTACTCTCTTGTCAAGTTGGGCAATGGTTAGGAAGGTTTGGAGGTCCTTCCCTCTGGATTTGCAGACTGTAGCCCAGACAGGCATACCATACAGAAGTTCGGATTACCATTTTATATAGCGAAAGTTTGCTATCCACTCCAATCGCGCTGTTACATCCCTTGCAACTTCAGGCGCGGCCAGCCTGAGGACCACAGCTGGGTGGGATGGCTATTTGGGGCACAGCTGTTGGGGGACTTTAGTCTGACCCCTTGCTGAGTGACGAGTGCTGGATGTTCAGCAGCTGTAATAGCCACTGGTTTGTTCGTCCGCCGGCAGCTCTTCCATCATGAACCCCTCATGCTTCAGAGGGCACGTTATGCCGTCGGTCCCGGCTGCTACTGTCATCTCGTAGAAACATTCCTTGATATTGATAAAGAATACTATCGAAAACAATTTTTTTTAATTTTCATGCGTGTTCCCCGTTCAGGTGAAACGAGTTTGTGCATTTCATTTACGGATACAAAAGAAATTCGAATGGTTGTCTCTCGAAGGAGTAAGTGCCGCAGATTATTGTTCTGCGATAATCTACTCTGTACAAAGATACAAGATACGTCCCAGAAAAGCAACCAGACTAAACTTTGCCTTATTAGCCTTATTGAAAGCATAGGAGAGAGTCGCCCCAATTTAACTTGGCATCTCTCACCTTATCCCAATGTATTTATAATTTTTCATGCACTCGAGCTTTTTCCCAGAAAGGAAGAATCATTTCGAGGGTTTTCTAAGCTTTTTGGTAATTTTTCGATGTTTAGGGATTGTGGGCACATTAGAGACTTCGCGCACTTATATGCAGCCATTTGGTACAATGGAGTAATTTGATTGGGAAAAATAACGAATGCCAGGAAAAAAAAAATTAACGATTAAATAAGATGACTGGATAAAGGTGAATTGATTGAATAAGAATACAGTGAAAGAAAAGATTGGATCAAAAGCAAAAAGCAACTGAATGAAAGCAGAAAATACAACGATTCTGACTGACTAATATTATTAGAATAATAAAATTGATAAACGTAAAAAAGAGAACTGTATAAAGAACAGTTGATGCATGAATAGAATCAAGAAAATAAAAGTACAAAATAAAGTATCAAGAGGTTTTTGTTATATTCACTGTTATTTTCAACTAAAACAGAGTTCTTTTCATCTAAACATACTTTACTGTTGCGCTAGTAAAATATTGTTGAAAGATATTTCCCTAAATCTCATAATTATTATTATTCTTTGTGTGTTATTTCAGAAGGATTCAGGTGGACCAGTATTACTTCTACATAGAAAAAAACTGACCGTAGCTGGCATTACATCAATGGGAAATCCAAGTTGCGATACTCAACCAACAGCATTCACAAGAATTTCTCTGTTCAGGAAATGGATATTTAGAAACACTAAACAATTACTTAACGTAACAAGCGACGTCTAATGGAAATATTTAGTGAAATAAAAATTTCATCATGACGTTTAATGATTTGAATCATGGCCCGACATAGCCTGTTTGGAAGATTTAGGATCATGTGTCTTACGTGTCAGGTGATTTTGTCGAGAAGCTTCGAAAATGTGTAAAACTCGAACGAATCTACAGAATATTTTTTCTAAATGACTCCAAAACAATAAGTTTAATCGTTTTCTTATTCGTCTGCTCTAGTATACAGGGTGTTGTTAAATTTCATAACCAAAATATGCGATTCTAAGCAAAAACGTTGATATGAACATGGGTCCGAATTTGAACGATAACTGAGATATGAACAGAAATAAAAATTCCGCCATTAAGATCACCAAGTTAATAACTGACTTTCTACAACACCTGAGATAATGAAGTTTGAAGAAATAATAGGGTACATAAAATTGTGTATACCGTTAAAATTTGAACGAATTCCAACGAGTAGTTTCCGAGTGTCACGTACTTTTATTTTAATAGTTTAAATAAAAAGCTTTATCAAACCCAGAGAAAGTGGATAGAGCTGACAAAATGAATTGTTTACATTCAAAAGAATGATTAATATTAAACAGAGTGCGCCTAATAATAAACAATTACTAAATAGGTCAATCAAATGGCATATCTTCCTCGAACTGGTGAAGTCGATCCTGGCACCGTGCAACACAAAAACGGCGACCACGCATGGTAAATCATCGTGCCTACTCAGGAGAGAGAAAAATATGAATCAACTAATACGGTGCTACAAGATCAAAACTGAAAGATAGATAGGGCAAGAAATTAACTGAAGGAAAATCACATTATTAAGCATCCTACAGCACACTGCAATACTTGAGGCCAGGTATGTCTCACATAGCGAAGAAGCTACTGTGACATCACCTGCGAAGTGGGGCTGCTTATCAAGTGACACACAGGGTCCTCCCGGAGAGAAAATGGGTTACTGTATGAATCGTCCGAATCAAGCTTCGCCTTGTGTTTCCTCCCAATATGCTCGGGAAATAGGATGGTCCACTAGCATGTCGTCCGCAGGCTGTACAGTATCTCTCGGAGAAACGGAACTCACGTCAGGTTGAAATGCACTATTCACCGAGCATCTTCGCTTCTGGTGCTTGCGTCCCTTGAATTCCGAATCTGGCTTCTCCCGGAGAAACGATCGTTTAATGAAAAGTCAGACTTAAAATGTCTTTAATTTATCTTGCCTTATCTGCTGATTCCTAGTCGACATGAAGCAAGCTTTTCTCGTAACCTTTCGCCTGGGTCGGTAGAAGAGTTATGCGGATAGGTTATACTCGAGAAAGTGCCCGTAGCGGAATCTGTAACAGCTAGAATTATTTTTACCAGCAAAAGTTCCCGTCTTGCGGGCATTCGTCCGTTCCTTATTGTTTAAATAAATGGCATGGTTTCTTCAGCCTAGCTGCGTCGCCTTTCTGCTCCGTCATAAGGCTGGGATCGGCACACTTTTTCACCTCCTTCTTTACCTTCGCTTTACTCTTAATTAGCTCATTGAGCATTCATTTTATGTAACCCCAATGACGTTATTTTCTCTCTTGACATTGTGAAATGTTCGATTCTCGCTGAGGGGCTCCGGGCTCGCTCTCCGTTTTACCTCCGATCTTTCATTTAACGCCTCGTCTTTCAATATTATGATTCAATCCAATCTGATGACACGACATCGAGTTAGCACTCAACATCGTAACACGTGCTATAATGTAATGATGAGCTTGAACTAACTACCACTTGTTACGATGTTGACGACGTAACTCCGAAACTACTCGTTGGAATTCGAACAAATTTTAACGGTATACACAATTTTATGTACCCTATTACTCTCCCAAATTTCATCATCCGAGATGTTGTAAAACTTGTTGATCTTAGTGTTGGCATTTTTATTTCTCTTCATATTCAGTTATCGTTCAAATTCATATGAACTTTTTTTGCTTAGAATCGCATATTCCATCACCTCTATCGTTTTGGTCATTAAATTTAACAACTAGAGTGTATTTCACTAGAGCAACAGCAAGTTTAATCGTTTTTTATTATGACCACCTGATAGTTTTAAGCAAAATTTGCGCTATGGCATAATGCTGTAGAAGCTAATGATCGAGACTGGTATAAAAAAGGAAAGGTTTGCTTATGACAGTAGTAGAAGTGATTTGTTTGTGAAAGTGATATTTGTCAGATGATTGTAGGAGCCTGGTTCGCCGCATTCATGAAAAGTTGAAGTATACAGGGTGTTTCATAATTGGTGTCCTGTCTTTAGGCCCAAATAACGGCTCAAGGGGAACAGGTGGGGGGAAAATGAATATTGATTATTTGGTTTTAATGTCCCCTAATTCAGAATAAAAACATTTTGCGTCCCTGGGGGTGAAGGGGTAAATTTTGAAAATTTTAATTTTGTAGGGTAGGGGTTAGACCACATGTTATTTAGAAAGGGGTAAAATGTGGGTTTAGCAAAAAAACCGGTGAAAAAATCTCATCCGCTGCCCTTTATTGAGTGGGTAAAGTGAAAGGTATGGCTAGCTAATGTAGACAAAAACAGAAAAACTCATTAGAAACTTATTAGAACTTTATTATTTATTAGAAAACAGTACATTCTCATTAATTTTCCAAATGTAGGCCCTACGGTTTTCTAATAAGTATGGTTTTTGTCCACATCAGCTAGCCATACCAATTATGAAACACCCTGTATAAAGACTGGACCATGGTTTTTTAACTGAAGAGGTAACTCGTAACTGTTTCAATGCTATCGGCGCGTACCGAAAGTAGATGGCACTTCGAGCAATCTATGCTTCATTTATCAAATTTCTATGAATCATTTATTTATTTAAGATAAAATAATGAAAACTTTATAACTATTTTGCGTTTAAATATAGTTCGAATTCTATTGTATATCTGATTATTTAGAGTAGACTTCGATTAATTGGCATCTGTGGGTCAAAATAACAGCGGGATCGCGTTTAAACGGGTGTCCAATTAAGAAACCATGGACTGGACTCTCACCCAAAAAGCTGTCAACATATGGCGGTCATCGACTACAACCCATTTAGTAGCGACTGAGGCAATAACCTACTTTTTTTTAGTTAAGGCTCAATGATTTGCACAATGAAAAGAGTGATTAAGGCCCGTTTCACACTGCTGCGGACGGTCCGTGCGGACGCTACGCGCGGGTACGAAGTCCTATTGTAACTGTAGTAGACAAAACTTTAAGACTGCTGAATATTTTGTACAGAATGAGTACAGAATGAAATAAATACAAGTGTGATCAAATAAAAAAGTAATTTTAATACATTGATAGGTCAAGAATCAACAAAAAATATGTTCAGCTAATTGCCTTTTATACTTTTGATGATATTAACATTCATCCGTTCTGAATCTTCACGATATGCAATAATTATTCCTTTTTCCAAGTCTGTGAGTCTCTCACGTCGTGGCATTTTATCTGCTGTTGTAATGTTAGCAAAATGCTTTGCTTAATTAGCATAAAAAATTTAACATGCAAATTGGCTTCTACCATGAAATTAAAGTTGCCGGGTCTTAAAGAATTAAGCATTCAAAACGGATGAATGTCAATATCATCAAAAGTATAAAAGGACATTGGCTGAAATTTTTTTGTGTAAATTCTTGACCTATCAATGTATTAAAAAATACCTTTTTTTATTTGATCCTACTTGTATTTATTTAATTCTGTACAAAATATTCAGCGGTCTTAAAGTTTTGTCCACCACTGTAGTGTTGCTTTCAGTCACGCGAAATCCGCATGCGGACGAAGAGATTTGGAGATGAAGACATTATCAGATTCAGTATACTTTACCATATGGTATATTTTTGGAGTTTTTTCGCATCTAGTAGATTTCTTTTTAGTATTTTTGAATTTTTCCTAGATTTTTAGTATTTTTAGTTTGTTTTTTTTATAAGTTTTTAGCAATAATTTTTTGATAGAAAAATGGAAGGAAAAATTATGCGACCTGGATTCGAACCAGGAACCTCGACTATCATGGCCGACGTTTCTACCAATTGGGCTATCGCAGACACCCGGACAGCCAAACTGTCACAAGGTTGAAAGCCCAATGGGAGGCGGGCTCCTCGCTCTCAGATCGAGAATATCTCCTATCCAAACAATCAGAAAGTTTGATGAACTCAGAGATAATAATAATAATTATAAATTGGAGATTGTCTCCAAACACAGGTAATAATTTTTCGATTGAAGAATTAACAGGTAAGTTTTTAACATTTTATTCATTTCCCCCCTGTATTTTGGAAAATAACTAGTGTTTTTCTTAGACATTCGATGTATCGATATTATATGAAAACATCGATTAATAAGGATGCATTCATATTCTGAATTTTGCAGTTTTCTTTAATGAACGACAATAAATTACACTCAATCACCAACAGCTAATATGGAAATAACTTCTCGAAAATATGGAGTCTGACCGTCGCCAAACAGTAAGGAACATTTCAGTTGGCAGTGAAATTAGGCGCCCACTATTCGACAGTTTCCTACCACATGCAAGCACTTGGTAAAAAGCTTGATTATTTCCCATGATCTCATTGAACAAAACATGAGTCGACTGGAATACAAATCAAGAATTACTCAAAATTGTACTTAGGCTCTCCAGATCTCGCCAAAAGATTATCACTTTCTAAAAATTTTGATTTAAATTTAAATTTAAATTTTAATTAAAGATTCTTCAGTTTAGAACGCCGGACTTCTATGAAACTGCCGTAAAGGCACTTGTAACAGACAATTAGTGTGGGAGAGGTGTATCACATCTAATAGTGCCTGTATTAATTTATAAGTCAGTTTACACAGAATAAGGTTTCACTGCGAAATTCGATATTTCATGTGCAACAACAAGATTAATACCTAGATGTTTTATAACCTGGAGTTATTAAAATCGTTGTTATCTATCAGTACAGTCAATCAGGGTAACTTCGCACCGCTTTTCTGTGTTTTCTTTCAAATGAAAAATGTTTTAATTATTTCCCATCAAAAACAAGTTCTAAACAAGAAAAGAACGCAATATTTGGAGAAGATGAGATGTTTCTCGATACGCGTTGAGCACCTAATAAAGACGCTACCATAGAGCTAATACCAGACCTGTTCTTTTTTCTTATTTCATCATCCAGCAATATAGACCAGATATGCAACTACTAAATTTATTTAACATACATTTTCTTACAAGCACCAGCCAAAGTTAACAAAGAGAAAAGAGCCGACAAACCATTGTGCTGAGAAAAGAGCCCGGGAAGGTCACACTGCTCACATCTCCACCAACAAAGAGAAAAAATCAAAAAAAGAAGAAAACAGAAAAAACGAGATGGGGATGATAAAGATCGGAGTTTGCTGAGTGAACGCAGAAATTTAGGAAATTTAATGTGCCTTCGTTCTATCGAGCGCGACTCTCCAAATCTTTAACATGGGAACAATTTCGAAATATTCTCGCAAGAGTATTTCGATAGATATCAAACCAACCAAGCGAAATACTAGGTTCAGACAAACTTGGCGCATCAAATGGGAGGCACTGGAGGATAGAGCTGTGAGGAAGACCTTTGCAGATAGCATATCTTCAAGTTTCAAAGAACTACCCAGTGATTGTGGTACTGTTGAAGAGGAGTGGCAGTTGTTTAAAACTGCTGTGATTACTTCGGCTGCTTTGTGCTGTGGTCGTAAGCGGCTGAGTGTGGCGCAGGGCGGTGAGAAAAGGACTGCATGGTGGAACGGTGAAGTCCAAGAAGCTGTCAAGGCAAAGAAGGAAGCTTATTTGCTATGGCTTGCAAATAAGTCAACTTCGAGTCGAGTGCGGTACACTGAGGCGCGAAAAGCAGCAGCAAAGACAGTATCAACAGCTAAAGCCAAGGCCTGGGAGAAGTTCGGGGAGAAATTGGAGGCAGACTATGGTTCGGCAAACAAGGTGTTCTGGCAGACCGTGCGCCGCCTCCGTGGAAAGAAGTCTCTTTCATCACAAACTATTAAGAGTTCAGATGGGAGGCTTTTGAAAACGGAGGAGAGCGTATTGCATAGGTGGAAGGAATACTTTGCATCTCTTCTTAATCCGGTGACAACAACAACTGAGGCATACGAGGTGCACCTTGGAGCGGAGAATAGTCACGGTAGTATCACTGAAACAGAAGTCAGATGGGCAATTAAGTCCCTGAAGACTGGCAAAGCTGCAGGTGATGATGAAATCCGGTCCGAGATGTTAAAGGCCTTAAATCAGAATGGTATCCTGTGGCTGACTCGAGTGTGTCAGGTTGCTTGGATATCTGGACAGGCCCCTAAGCAATGGCAAACAGGAATTGTGATCCCTATCTTCAAAAAGGGAGATCAGAGAGATTGCAACAACTATCGAGGCATCTCTTTGCTCAGCATTCCTGGGAAAGTGTACGCTAAGTGTCTGGAGAAGAGAAGTCGGGAAATAGTCGACTCCAAACTGTCGGGGGAGCAGTGTGGTTTCCGACCTGGCCGAAGCACGACGGATCACATCTTTGCTCTAAGGCAAATCTTTGAGAAATCCTGGGAGTATGCAAAAGAGGTCTACGCTTGCTTTGTGGACCTCGAAAAAGCATATGACAGGGTTCCTCGGGAGAAGCTCTGGCAAGTATTGCAAGAGTATGGAATGGATGGGCAATTACTGGTTGCTATCATGTCTCTGTACGAAAGCTCTGAGATGTGTGTCCGGATAAATGGCATTAAGTCAAGACCGTTCACCGTGGGTGTTGGACTCCGCCAAGGGTGCGTACTGTCGCCCATCTTGTTCATTATCTTTATGGACTGGATAGACAGGGGCAGCCGAGGCGATGAGCGTGTTTGTGTGGGCGACTGCCTGGTGGAGAGGTTGCTCTTTGCGGACGACCTTGTCCTGCTTGGGTCTTCTCGCACGAACCTTCAGCATGCACTAGACCGGTTTGCAGCCAAATGTGAAGAAGCTGGGATGAAGATCAGTGTGGCTAAAACAGAAGCTCTGGTTCTTTCAAGACAGCCTGCTCAGTGCGCTCTCCATGTTAGGGGAGCCTCATTGAGACAGGTGGAGAAGTTCAAGTATCTCGGGATTGCATTCACGAGTGATGGACGGCAGGAGAAAGAATTGGATGCTCGGATCGGTGCAGCAAGCTGTGTCAGACGTGAACTGTGGCGATCCGTGGTAACGAAACGAGAGCTGGGTAACAAAGCCAAGCTCTCCGTCTTCAAATCTATCTTTGTCCCCATTCTCACCTATGGTCATGAGGCTTGGGTAATGACCGAAAGAGTGCGATCGCGGGTACAAGCGGCCGAAATGAGATTCCTGAGAGGTGTGGCAGGTGTTACCCTACTAGATAGAGTGTACAGCAGCACAATAAGGGAATCTTTAGGTGTTGAGCCGCTACTTCTCCGCATTGAGAGATCTCAGTTGCGCTGGTATGGCCACGTGATACGGATGCCGCAAACTAGTCTTCCTAGGCAGTTGTTATTTTCCAAGCCGGTGGGTAAGAGACCAAGGGGTCGGCCTAGAACCAGGTGGCTAGACTACATGGAGAATCTGGGTTCGAGTCGCTTGGATATTACCAGGGAGGACATGCGCCTCATGGCGGAAGATCGCGATCGCTGGAGATCCTCCATAGGGCTGCTGCCCCCGCGACCCTAACGGATAAGCGGGTTTGAAAAGTAAGTAAGTAAGTAAGTATCAAGAAATGAATCAAAAAGTATCAGCACTTTGCTTTTTTTTTTTTTTCAAAAAACCTTGGACCGTTTTCAAAAAAATATTGTCGTCGAGCAGCTCGAAACTTTCATCGAAAAGAATTCGACGCCAATGAGGTGATATAGACATTCTGAGGAAGAGTTCAGTATTTTGTAATGGAAAAATATTGTCCTTTGACAGATCTGAAATATGACAAACTTTAATTTTCAGTAAAATTGTCGCTACTACGATTGCTGCAAAATTGTTTAGCGAACAATTAACACTCCCCATTCACGTAATCAAGTTTGGTGTATTTAAGCTACATTTAAAAAAATAACATTTAAAATTAAAACTAATTCTTATAGGGGTGATAAGTAAAAGCGAAAATGGCAACGTAGGTGATAATTTCACGAACAATTTGAAAGAATCTAGTTTTATTTTTGGACTTGCTAGCGAAAGATCTCATTGTCGAATAAATATAGTTATTCAGTATTTGCACCCGATAGGAAAAACTTGAAAGTAGTTGCATCTTGGTCGATTTTGCTGAATGTGATTGAAAAATCTGATTTCCGAAGATTTCTAATAAATTAAAATCCCGAAGACTATGTTTCCATAATATAATATTATTATTATATTTAATATTAATATCCCGAAAAATTCTATACAACTGTAAGAGACTCATATTTCTATTAAACAGTATCTAGTACTGTGAGACAAAATCAGAAATAGCAAAGACTTGATAATTATACATAACTAAAGTTATAAAAACATTGTTAAAATCTTTAATGCTTGGGTAATAAGTCACCGGAAACTGTGGATATTATCACAATTAAAAAGTAATAAAAAGGCAAACATATTTTCACAAGATTTAAAATTATATACTTTGCACGAATGCACATTTCAACAACCTACTCGTCATCCTCATTCGCCTTTTTATTATTTTTATTTCCGTGGAAAACTAAATCAAATCCGGAAGTAGGATTTGCAAGTGGGAAAACGGTGGGTAACATCTAACGACAAAATCACACGATAACTTCTCTCTCATTTCCGATCTCTTCCGCGGCGACAACTTCCCCGACCCTTCAACAGAGACAACGTGAACAATGCGCTATCGAACCCTATCCATACGCCGTTCTCCTTCTCGTCTTTGTCGTAATCGTCAATACACTATTCTTTCATATACAAACGTTTTTAATTTATAAAGAAATGTTGGTGAAATAGCTTTATTCCAAAAATTATAATTTTTTCAAGAAAATTTAATAAAAACCAATTTAAAATATTGATTAGGATTAATTAATAATGGAAAGCAAACCAATTCCAAGAGCTTTCCACAAAGTATAGGACCTACAATGCAAGAACGATAAAAACTGTAAATGATTCATTCCTTTTCAAAGTATTTCACATGAAAAGAACTAAATTCACCAGGATTCCTTACAGATTTTCCACAGGGCGATCCAAAGATACACAGGATGTTCTAACGGTACACGTCCGAAATGAAAAACTGAGTATAGGGCCTTAAGGCGTGGATTCCACGGGAGCCCGACAATTGGGTGGATGACAATTTGGTGAACGTCAATTCGGTGGAAATGCAAATTCGATCGAGATTTTTAAATCACTGAAGAATTTTAAATGTTTAATTCGTTGTTTGTTCAGCTGACATCTTTATTGCCATTACAAAGCAATTTGCTTCATTCATTTTATGTCGAAGTCACTTTTTATACGGGAATCTTTTATTTATTATTTATTAGTTTTGTAAAAAGTGTAACATTTTCTATTTTATTTTATTGCTAAGAGTTCCATTATTCAATTAAATATACTATGATTTTTAAATTACTACTTAAGCTCGTTAAAATAGGCACAATATGAATTGGGTAGATAAATCTGTAGTTTGTAATCTGTGGGTCAAATTTGAAAGCGGCAATGGTTCTTCCCCTCCCCCCTATCACTACACACATCAGATCTCGCCTACCTGGCAGCTTTTAGATATCTGGCGATGTTACCTGTACAGTGCTTTAGTTAAAGCCACTATGGCACATAGAAGAAACCTTTTTGCCTCCACTTCTTATCACCGGATGAACAAGCCTTCTATAAGGGTCGTACAAATGAAAACGAAAATTATTTATTTTGTCCAAAATGTATACAGGAAATTTAAAAATACTCTCCAAATGCGTTAAGGCATTTGTCCCACTGTGTAACAAGGCGTGTAATTCCTTTATGGAAGAAGTCTTTCGGTTGCATGTGGAACCATATCGTGATCCGCGCGCAGTGCCTTCAATGTTTCCTCATATCGTGCTGCGTTAACTGCCTTTTTCAAGAAATTCCAGTAAAATCGGGCCTTTGCGATCAAAAAACACGGTTAACATCACCTTCTCCGTGCTGTTCGCGATTGCTTTTTAATTTTTCGGGGTTTTTGTTGTTTGGACGAAGCGATCACTCGCAGAGCATCGAAGCGCGAGCCATCGTTCTTTCTCACGTGATGCAACACTTGCAACCTATTGTTCAAAACAAAAACTGCAATTGGCGTTTCGCAATTGTTGAAAACAAAAACTTACGACCCTACACGTCGTCTTTTTTTTCCCCCCCCCACACAAATTTTCGTTTTCATTTGTACGACCCTTATATAATCTAGTTGTTTATTACATAATGATTAAATAAAATTGATTCAAAAATCGAATTAAATATTGTAGATTGAAATTGAAGCTTGAAATGGAAGCTTGAAATGAAAGATTGAAAGTATCGAGATTGAAATATAAAGATTGAAAATTGAGATCGAAATCTAAAAAATTGAAATTGAAGACTGAACATGAATATTAAATACGTGATTGATAAATTTTCTTTGTCTTGTTATCAATCACATATTTAAAAGAAAAGTTTCTCCTTTCGAACAACAGAGAAATATTCTGATTGGAAAAACAGAAAAACATACTCAATCGCAATGGGCATCTTTGGGCCGAGTTGAATGGTGGAAATTTCCAGTACATGGTTTTTCTTCTGAATTTAATTTCTATTAGGCTCAGAGGGTGGCTGTTAGCATCACCAGGTTTGGCAGTTCAAAAGTTCCAGACATTCATTGTGTAAGTACCTAATTGCATTTTGGTAGATGACGCATTTAAGGTGCGACTCACGTATGGGCTACTTTTATGTAGGATAATCACTGCAAATTACATGATAGTAAATAATATCTGACATTCCATTCTAAATGTCCCTTTTCACGGCGGGGCTTTCGGCGCTAAACTAGAAATTGTGATTGTAAAGATTGGTATACATCTGCACTTGAATATCGCCGACTGGAAAAAGTTGGAAATCTTTCTAATCTCGAATAAAAACAGATAAAATAAATGTTAATTAAATATCATACACGAAAGGTAAATTATTTAAGTACATGTATTGAAGGAATTTTTAATTTATATACGTAATTGGGATAAAAAATATTTATGAAATTTAAAA
>JAHWFO010040776.1:6524-17097 GCA_023313115.1 Rhysida immarginata
CCCTATGATACCATATGGTAACCTTGGAACTTTCAATGCTAAGATATAGCATGTAATATATCAAACGACTCGTAATAACGTGCCATGAGTGAATGTCACGTGTAAATAATGATCATAGTTATTGGTTTAGTAGCACGTGCCCTAATGGTGCCCTATGATACCATATGGTAACCTTGGAACTTTCAATGCTAAGATATGGCATGTAATATATCAAACGACTCGTAATAACGTGCCATGAATGAATATCATGTGTAAATAATGATCATAGTTATTGGTTTAGTAGCACGTGCCCTAATGGTGCCCTATGATACCATATGGTAACCTTGGAACTTTCAATGCTAAGATATGGCATGTAATATATCAAACGACTCGTAATAACGTGCCATGAGTGAATATCACGTGTAAATAATGATCATAGTTATTGGTTTAGTAGCACGTGCCCTAATGGTGCCCTATGATGCCATATGGTCCTTGGAACTTTCAATGCTAAGATATGGCATGTAATATATTAAACGACTCGTAACAACGTGCTATGTGTGACTATCACGAGAAAATAATGATAATGGTTAACAGTTTAGTAGCACGTTCCCTAATGGTGCCCTATGGCATGATATGGTACCATTGGAACTTTCAATTCTAAAACATGGCATGTAATATATCAAACCTCTCGTAACATGTAATGAGTGAATATCATGAGAAAATAATGATAATGGTTATTGGTTTACTAGCACGTGCCCTAATGGTGCCCTATGAAACCATATGGTACCATTGGAACTTTCAATGCTAAGATATGGCATGTAATATATCAAACGACTCGTAACAAGGTGCCATGAGTGAATATCACGAGAAAATAATGATAATGGTTATTGGTTTACTAGCACGTGCCCTAATGGTGCCATATGATACCATATGGCACCATTGGAAATTTTAATGCTAAGATATGACATATAATATATCAAACAACTGGTAATAACCTGCCATGAGTTAATATCACGTGTAAATAATGATAATGGTTATTGGCTTACTAGCACGTGCCCTAATGGTACTCTATGATACCATATGGTATCATTGGAACTTTCAATGCTAAGATATGGCATGTAATATATCAAACAACTCGTTACAATGTGCCATGAGTGAATATCACGTGTAAATAATGATAATTGTATTGGCTTAGTAGCACGTGCCTTAAAGGTGCCATATGATACTATATGGCACCATTGGAACTTTAAATGTTAACATATGGCATGTAATATATCAAACAACTTGTAACAACGTGCCATGAGTGAATATAACGAGTAAATAATGATAGTGGCAATTGGTTTTGTAGAAAATGTGCGCCCTTTATCCGCTTTGGCGGTAAAATCATTCTTGTTGCTCTTATTATTGGCTCACTCAGAGCTTGACATGTTATTGTCTCATCATACTGGTTAAAATGTGATAATGTATGTTAATTACTTATTTTTGCTTAAATACTGGGATATCGGCTCACTCAATCACTGATTCTCTTATCGGTAAACTCACCATTCTTCACAGCTTTCGCTCTTATTTTCGCTACCACCACTACACACCATCAACGATTGATCAGTAAGTATTTTTTAAATGTTTCCTCAATTTTTACTTTTCATATTTTTTTTTCACTCTCTCTTACCCTTTTGGGGTTGTTTTCTTTAGTGGCTTCCTTTAACTCCATCTCAACTTCATCCTCTGCTATGTCTAATGCTGTAGATTCCAGCCAGGGTTTCTACAGAGAAAGATCACAATCATCAATACCAGTATGAATTTTCATTTTTCTTTTTTCTTTTTTTTTTTTAGTTTTCTATCTTTATTTCTTCTTTTACATATCCATTTTTCTTTTTTATTTAGACCGTGTTAGAGTCACCAGTGGCTCAAAGCAGCATTTTGAAAGATGAGGCAGGGGAATTCATAAGGGTTGAACCAGTTAGTAGTTTTCTTGTACATATTTTTGTTTAATGGATGTTTATTATTATTATTATTATTATTATTATTATTATTATTATTATTATTATTTTCATTTTATTTATATTTTTAGCACCGCAAACCCCTGCATTATACAGCAGACGACGAGTCCGAAACCCCAAGATCTCCTACACCACCTAAAAGACGTCATACGCCATCACCCCTTCCTACATCACCTTCAGATCCTGAACCGTTGTCGGAGGACTTCAAACCGAATTGATACGACACACCCACATCTGAAGACCTCTTCGCAACAGTTCAAAAACCAACAGGAGAGGGGCTAGTAGTGACGAAGATTTCGAGGACCCAGAGTACCTTGTAAAACATGAGTGGCCCCTGTTGAGCGTGCTAAACCTGTAAGTAATTATTTATAATTTTTACCTAAATACTTTCGACTTCCTTTTTAATTTCAAGCTCTGATAGGTATTTTCTCTTTCTTCTTTCTTCCTTTTCTCTACTTAGTTCCAAAGTGGGAAGTGTAAACGTTTTGTGTATATGATCCGCATTAACTTATTGAATAGTAACGTTAATAAATTCGGGCCTTTTACCCATAGTATAAAGGATCTCACAGATGACTTTATTAAAAAACGCAGTCCTAACTTTAAAGTTTTTGACGATTGTTATGCTGCTGCACAATCGAAACTGGATTCTATTTTAACTGAATTAATACGTTTTGAAAAAATTCATTCCTATGTTGAAGTTAAAGTATTTGAAAAAGAGATTTTGTTCAGTCAATGTCTTAACTTTCATCTTCTCATGTATGTTGGCCCTTCAAGATTTTGCAATCGGCTTTTTTTTTCCTCATGTTTTCAAATTGAAAAGACAGTTTCTAAACTCAAAACGTACTGGTTTTCTGTACCAAACCTTGTCAGAACTTTTTGAACTCGAAGATTTGAATGGTTACGCACTTGCAGTTGAAAAGGTTTTGACAAATTGTGATACAGCAGATAGTCATTTTGTTTCCTGTCAATCCTATCACTTATTTAAGGCTGCAAAGAACGTTCAAGTGATTCTAGGATTTTTTCATGTTTACGAACGTGATTATTACACGGATAGGGAACTCATGTTAGAAGAAGAAAGTGATGAAAATACTATAAAATTTTTTGCTTTAATGCGTATCTATTTACCACATTTCTTTTGTCATAAACATAATTCCGTTGGTAATGTTTAATTTCCTATACACTATTCTTTTCATCTCTTAAATTCTAGTTCACTGAATTGGCAAGTCATAATACGATTATGAAAATCAACCTGGTGCTTTTAAAAAAAAACACCACAGGAGAAATTTTTATTTCTTTATCTAGAAATAAAAAAACAAACACTACTTTCTGTTTTAAATCTAGCCAGTTTCAAGAAATTATCAACAAATTAGAAGAATTTTTCAAAATAGCAGAAACAGAGTCACCCCTAATACCTATTACCTCCATTTGTCCAATTCGCAGAAAAAATTTTCAAATTAATAACAATTCAATAATAACTATTAATTGCGTTTTTAATAAAGGGGTGACTCAATTTTTTTCTTTATAAAAACCGCACTTTGCATAACGAAAGGGCACTTTCATTATCGCGTTCAGAGGTTTTTTTAATTGTTAAAATCAATCCATCGCTTCACTATCGATTTTAAACTTTTTTTCCTCCGGCTTAGACCGTTTTACTTTTTTTTTCTATCTTCGTCTGTTTTAATTTTTTTTACTTTCCTATTCTACCTTTAAAAAATGTCTTCGTCTTCTTCCTATTCTACCTCTCAATAATCCAGTCCACTCAGTCTCTGTGTCTATGACCAGATTCTTTCTGAGTCTTCTTCTTCTGAGTAAATATGAGAAAAAATTTAATTGGAGGAGCAAATATAGATATAGCATGGTATAAGGTTATATGGTATAAAAATAAAATGAAAATTTTCTGTCCAAATGGGACATATTTTCTTACAATGCATAGAAAAAATAAATTATATGTTTTAGAAGCTATACTATATCCTTCTGTAGATCATAATCAGAAAAATGATCAATATGCACTCAATACAAATGTAGATACAGAGTTAATTCATAGAAGAATGGCTCATATAAATATACCCCTTATTAAGAATATGAATAAGACTAATTGTGTTTATGGAATTGAAAATTTAAAAAGTAAATTAAACAATTGTAATACTTGTAGAATTAGCAAGTCTACAAGAACTTCCTTAAAAAAGGATTATGTAAAACTAACGAAAAGACCATTGGAAAAAATTCATATGGATGTATGGGGGCCAGCTCCTTGTAAATCTCATGGAGGTAGTTCATATTTTTTATCTATGATAGATAACTACACAAGAATGGTGCATGTCTATACTATAAAACATAAAAATGAGGTATTTAGCTGTTTCAAATCTTATCTCAAAAAAGTAGAAAGGCAATTAGGAACAAAAATTAAGTCTATTAAGACAGATAACGGATTATAATTTTGTAACCATGAATTTGGAAATTATTTAAATAATCTAGGCATTAAACATGAAAGAACCTCTGTATATACACCGGAACAAAACGGTATAGCCGAAAGATTCAATCGTACGGCATTCGATGGTGTAAGATCAATGTTAACCGATAATGGACTACAACCACAATTTTGGGCAGAAGCTCTGCATGCATTTGTACATTTTAGAAATAGATGTCCTCACAAATTAGATAATAATATTACTGCTCATGAACTATGGTTCGGTAGGTAACCATCCATTAGACACCTAAGAATATTTGGTTCATTGGTTAATGTACACATCCCAAAAATTAAACGAGATAAATTAAGTCCTAGAGCGACTGAAGGTATTTTAATAGGTTATGCATAAAATACTAAAGGATATAGAGTATGGATATCTAAAAGTAAAAAGTAATAGAAAATATACATGTAAAGATATATGAAACTAAAAAAGGTGTAAATTGTTTAATACAAAATGCAAGGAAATATACGAGGGTTGTACCAAAACTAAGGTTCTTATATTTTTTACAAGTAGAAAACATTGTTTATTGTTATTAATTTATACATCGTTAAAAAGCTTACACTGTTGTCTATTTTTCAACATAGTCTCCATTTTTTTCGACACACTTTTGAAGACGGTGCTCCAGCTTTTGTATTCCTAAGTCGAAGAAGTCTCCCGCCAATCCGTCCATTAAATTGTGCCGTGGGCAGCTTCAGGAATGCGTTCAACAAGTTCACGGACAGTGACCCTCCAATCTTTCAGCAGCTCACTGTTGATCTTCTGGGCAATCGAATCCGAAAGCGGCGGTCTTCCACTCCGTTCTTCATTGTGAACTTCCGTGCGACCCTCAGCAAAAGCCCTGCACCATTTTCGGACGTGCTCAACGGGCATGCACTTTTCACCATAAACCTCAGTCAGTTGCCGATGAATCTCCACGGGTGGTAACTTCCTTGCGTGGAGAAACCGGATTACTGCTCGAACCTCGCACTTGGCGGGAGCGGCGATCAACACTTCCATCTCTGACAGCTGCCAAACGAACACTGAGCGCCGTAGGAATCGCTCGAGAGTGGGGCTTGAGAGTGCGGGAACCACTGCGCACGGCACTGTTGTCGGATTTAGCCTAGCACCTTCCCTCGAGGCTGTAGCTCATTGGGAACCTTACTTTTGGTACAACCCTCGTAATTATATCAATTTCAAAATGGGAGATATAGATTTAGAAAGTAGTGATGAAGAATCAATAGTTGATGATGATGAAATGTGTTGTAAAGAAATAGATCATAAAATAGAGGAAGGAGAAAAGTTAGATATAGATGAATGGAGAAGAGAAGAAGTAGAGAGAAAAAATAAATCTCGAATTGATGTTTATTATTACCCACCTACTGGTGAAAGATTACGTTCACTCAATGATATAGAAAAGTATTGTAAAATAAAAAATATTAATTTTTATAGAAATTTATTTTCCTTTAAAGCAAAAACAAAAACTTCAGACAAAAATAATGATAATTTTGAAGAAATAGAAGAAAACTATTTTGATTGTGATATTTGTAATGATGAAGTATATAAATTAAATTTAAATGAAGTATATAACATAGATATACCTATGAATTATAATGAAACTAAAAAGTCAAAACAAAGTAAACATTGGGATAATGCAATGAAAGAGGAAATTTCAATTTTTGGGAATTGGTCGAACCTCCAAAAACAGGAAAAATAATAGGAAATAAATGGGGATACACTGATTTAGCAAAACTAATGGGATAGCAAGCACATTGATTGATTGGCATGGCTCACGAATTCACAGGGGTAACGGATTCTGGGAATGGACCATTAGACATTGTGGGAAGAGCTTGGATAAGTGATTAATCAGAAATGGCACGCCGTCGCGAGTTGACGTCTTTTGAACAGGGTATGATAGTAGGTGCCCGACGCATGGGATTTTCCCCGCTCAACTGTCTCCAGGGTGTATCGGGAGTAGCTGGATGAAGGCATCACAGTCCACAACAGGCACCATACCGGGCGTCCAGCTGCCCTGAATGATCGTGACCGGCGACACCTGAGACGAATGATTCAGAGAGACAGGAGCGCAACAGTGCAGCAAATCACAGACCAGTTCAATACTGGCCGCACTAGAAACGTCTCTCGGTGGACAATCCGTCGGAATCTGCATGCCCTCGGGTTTGGCAGCCGTCGCCCTACACGGGTGCCAATGCTTACCCAGCGTCATCGGACTCTCCGGCGTGCATTTGCCACCAACCATCTTGGCTGGACTCTGCAACAGTGGTGTAACGTCATATGGTCAGATGAGTCACGATATCAACTGTACCACGCTGATGGGAGCACCGTGTGTGGCGCAGACCTCACGAAACGATGGATCCCGCATGCCAACAGGTGTTGGTGCAGGGTGGTGGGGCATCAGTGTTGGTCTGGGGTGCATTTTCCTGGTTTAGAATGGGCCTTCTGGTTATCTTGGACCAAACGTTGAATGGTTCACGGTATCGTCAACTCATCGGAGACCATCTGCACCCGTTTTTGACATTTCAACACCCTGACGACGTAGCAGTCTTTCAAGATGACAATGCTCCAATGTCGTCCGCGAGTGGTTGGAGGAGCATGCTGGAGAGGTCCAACGACTGAGCTGGCCAGCCCGGAGCCCTGACATGAATCCCATCGAACACTTCTGGGATGCTGTTGAAGTCAGGCTCCGGGCACTGGATCATCCGCCCACGAACGAGCAGCAACTATCTTCGGCTATGCAGACTATCTGGTGTCAACTGCCTCCAGAAGTGTACCAGGGACTTGCAGACTCACTACCACGCCGTATTGCTGCACTCCACAGGGCCAGAGGTGGCCCGACCAGATATTAAGTAACTATCCCATGAGTTTTGCTAACACAGTGTATGTAATAAAAAGGACGATAAAGGCAATGTTAAAAGATATAAGGCACGTTTAGTAGCACAAGGCTATAAACAAAAACAAGAAATAGACTATGGAGAGACATTTTCTCCAGTGGTAAACTTTTCCATTGTAAGATTTTTATTTATCTTACTAGTAACTATTTTATCATGGAATCACATTCAAATTGATGTGAAGTCAGCATATTTGTATGGCAATTTTAATGATATAATTTATGTGAGACAACCTACAGGATTTGAAGTAAAAGGTCAAGAACATAAAGTTTGTTTATTAAATAAATCTATATACGGTTTGCATCAAAGCGGACGAGAATGGAATATGGAACTAAATAATATTTTAATAAGTCTTGGATTTAAAAATTTAAATTGGTGTAATTGTGTTTACCAATGGAAAAACAAAGCTGTTTTAATTGTATATGTAGATGACATAATCATATTTGCTGAAATAGACTATATTTTATTCAAACTAGTGTCCTTAATTAAACAAAAGATAGAAATACAAGAATTAGGTGAAACAACATTTTTATTAGGAGTTAATTTTGAAAAAACAAACAATAATTGGTATTTACATCAGTAAACTTATATTGAGAAATTACAAAACAGGTTAAAAGAATTTCAAAAGTTAACCTACCATTAAAAATAGGATATAATATTCCTAAGAAAGTAAATGAAAATTATTGAAACTAAACAAATGAAAAAATATCCTTATAGAAATGGTTGTTTATCATTTTTAGCCAATAGAACTAGACCAGACATATCATTTGCCATTAATGTACTATCTCAATTTAATAATGGATACACTTATGAACATTGGCGCCTTACAGTAGATTTATTAAACTATGTTTTCAAAACAAAAGAAATAAAAATTAATTTATGCAATGTTAACGGCAGTAACCTAACTGGTTTTACTGACGCCAATTGGAGATGTATTCTAAATGACAGACATTCATCAAGTGGTTATATTTTATTACTATGTAACATTCCATTTATGTGGAAGACTTCAAAACAAAAATGTATTGCTTTAAGTTCTATGGAATCAGAATTTGTATTGCTTACTGAAAGTATAAAAGAATTAATTTGGCATAAAAATGTCATATCTGAATTATATATTATAAAAGTTGACAAGCCAATAATGTACTGCGATAACCAAGCAGCAATGTATTTTTTAAAAAATAACCAAGAAAATTTTAAAACCAAACATATTGACATAAGATATAAATTTATCAGACAATACCTGGAAAATGAAGAACTAGAATTAACGTATGTTAACAGCTCAAATAATTTAGCTGATTTTTTGACTAAACCGATTAAAAAACAGAAGTTAAAACAAATATGTGAACGAATATTTGTGGAATAATTTTTTCTTAAAAATGTAATTTTTATATGTTTAAATAATTTTTTTTGTACGATGGGGCCGATTGTTAGTAACTTTATATAATATTCTACAAGTTTATATTTATTTCGTACAAAAAGAAAATAAGAGAAAGAATATAATAATAATATTTATTGTATATTAATATATTGTATTTTCAAATTATATCTCATGAATGTTTTAAACTAAAAAATAATTAATTACATTATACATTTACTTATGTTAACAATGAGTAAGTGTTCACGAGAATAATTAATCACGTGAAAACATTGTTGTAGATAGAATGATACAGAAGTGAAAAAGACTTCATTCACGATGGAAGTGACAATATGTACTTCCAGTATATTATATGATAAAATTTTGTAATCCATATATTTACATTAAACTTTTATATAAAACTTCAAATAGAAATCTCCTATCTATTCATTTATAAAAAGTCATGCAGAACCGAAAGTAATTTACCACGTCGAGACCTACTGATGCCGACATAGGCCCAACCACGAGAACATGTTCGTTTTCAACCCTCCCAGTAGGCCTACCCGTTGCAATAAAGTTCCTGATTCAATAGATTTTTGAACCATTGCTCTGCGGACACCAACAATTATTAGATTTAACACAAGGCCGTCCCGACATAATTAGACTACGGAGTAAAATTTTCCCGCATGAAAAGCCTATTACCATATATGCAAATAAAACACGTTTAAATTACATTGCCAATCATTTTTCAACAAGCATTCACCAGCAGTAAACAGTCATGATTCCGTTAATTTAAAAGCATCGTCAATTCCTCGTGGCGCTAAAAAATGCTAGCTCTAAACAACTGAAAAAAATAATACAGCATGCATAGTTAAATCAAGTAAAATCTCTATGTCAAATTTGCTATAACATCTCACATCATAAAGTCACGTGGACACTTAAAGTAAAAAAGCATTTGAGGAAAATAAAAGGCCTAGCACATAAAAAAATTTCATTATGTTCTAAAAAACCCTATCGGATTCAACACGGTGGCGGATTCTTATTGCCTTTGTTATTAGGCAGCATTGCAGGGCCGATATTAAATAAATTAATACATTAAAACATGCAGAAATTCGTATTATTACCTTCGCCTGAATACCAAAGATTAATAAATCATTTTTCAAGGAATATTATTACGACTACAGCTAACCCTAACGCAGAACCGCATGGCAAACGCAATGAAACGAAGATGTCCGAGCAAGAAAAGCGATTGGATAAAAAAATGAACGAAATTTTAAATTCTCTTAATATCAATGCACATCAAAAGCTAGAATATTATCTAGACACCTTACAGAAATACCTGTATGAAATGAAACGTGAAGATGTCGACCAAAAAGAACATAATCAAACAAAGACTCACCCTGAACAAATAAATTCGCCATTATCGTCTTCAGCTGAATCACCGCCAACCGAATTCCTCAGCAACTGTTTTACACACCTGACATTCAGCGATCGCCATCGGGATTAAAAAAAGAAAGCCTTGAATTTGACGACGATGATGATAAACCATTCTACTGGCGCAAACTTCACGACAAAAACGTTTATTTCAATTTTTACATAACTTTCCTGAATTCATAAACTGGGATTCACATAGAGTAGTAAAAATCGGCGGAAAGCATCTACAGGGTTCGCATATTTCAAACTTGATCGATGACGCAGTTTCTTCGTCAGCCAATCAGAAGGACCCTCCTATTGGATCAAAACTTTTTATAAAAGCGCTTCAGGAGATGGATGTTCCAAGAGAATTAATTGCAAATCGGCTGCAACATTCGCAAGATTAGGGTAGGAAGAGGATTAACAGCGCTATAATTAAACGAAGATGTAATAAACGCATCTGGTATTTGTTGG
>JAHWFO010040783.1:0-11612 GCA_023313115.1 Rhysida immarginata
GCTAAGATATGGCATGTAATATATCAAACGACTCGTAATAACGTGCCGTGAGTGAATATCACGTGTAAATAATGATCATAGTTATTGGTTTAGAAGCACGTGCCCTAATGGTGCCCTATGATACCATATGGTAACCTTGGAACTTTCAATGCTAAGATATGGCATTTAATATATCAAACGACTCATATTAACGTGCCATGAGTGAATATCACGTGTAAATAATGATAATTGTTATTGGTTTAGTAGCACGTGCCCTAATGGTGCCCTATGAAACCATTGGAACTTTCAATGCTAAGATATGGCATGTAATATATCAAACGACTCGTAACAACATGTAATGGGTGAATATCATGAGAAAATAATGATAATTGTTTTTGGTTTAGTAGCAAGTGCCCTAATGGTGCCCTATGAAACCATATGGTACCATTGGAACTTTCAATGCTAAGATATGGCATGTAATATATCAAACGACTCATAACAAGGTGCCATGACTGAATATCACGAGAAAATAATGATAATGGTTATTGGTTTAATAGCACGTGCCCTAATGGTGCCATATGATATTATATGGTACCATTGGAAATTTTACTGCTAAGATATGGCATATAATATATCAAACAACTCGTAACAACGTGCCATGAGTGAATATAACGAGTAAATAATGATAGTGGCAATTGGTTTTGTAGCACGTGCCCTAATGGTACAATACAGAATTTATACAACTTTTAATGCTAAGATATGGCGTGTAATATGTCAACCAACTCCTTACGCGTTATTAGATCTTTTGTTATCCATAGCTTATTTGAATCAAGAGTATAGTACTCTTAGGCTTAACGGTATCTAAAACTCATTACTAATTAATTTAATAGTAGTTAATCGTTTCCTTCAATAAGACTTTAGTAATTTAATATGAAAATCTAATAGATGCTTACACATAACGCTTTAGCAATTGAGGCTCACTTCGTTTAACATTATGTGAGAATTCTTACAAATTAAAGAACTTTTATTTTTTTAAGTGTATGAGGAATAACTTCACTCTCCATTTACCTTTCATTCTTCAAGTTTATTCTTTTAAATTCTCTCTATACGTTAGGCTATTTAAATAGTAATTTACAATTTAGTTTTCATATTTATTTATTTACTCTCAAGTGTTTTAAAATGTTGGTTAATTCTATATATCCATGTACGATGCTATAACAAGAAAATGTGCTCCCTTTATCCGCTTTGGCGGTAAAATCATTCTTGTTCTAATTAATATCATTAACCTGATGCTTGGAGTTTGCTCAGTTTTATTTCCTAACAGTTTATCAATTGTTGGAACTGCAGAGTACACAGACACAAACGATCATGTACATCCATCGCCACGCAAGAAGAGAATTTTGTAATTGTTGAATTTTTAGATAAACAAATGAATTTTTAAAGGTCAGGTCACACAAAATAGAAGAACTACAGCCATAGCCAGGGCTAAAAAAAAGTCAGATCAAACTATTGTTTCATTTTCATTCTATTTCCTCCCACTTTCGTAGCCATACACATTATTGCACATATTGATTCGCCGGCACTGTGGTAAACTCGCTCAGCTATACACAACATTCCAACACGAATCGGGAAGATCTGTTAGAGGGCCATCCATTAGGAACATTTTAAAATATTTTTTTCGGTTTTTCTATATGAATTTTGAGTGTTTTAATTCTAAGCTTTTTAATGTGTTAATTTTTACTGTGTATTCCCATTCAGATGTTGCAAACTTTCATCAAAAACGAGCCTGAGCAACGCCTGGTATATCAGCTAGTTTTAAATAAAATATTTTGAAAAGATGCTGTACGTGTATTAATGATTATTTAATCAAGCAAACTTGTCTATATGTAAGTACAAACACATGCTCGACTTGTTGGATAAAAAATTAAGTACTTTTCGTAACCTCGCTTAAAACAGCCACAGGTTAATGTGGCCACTTAAGCATTGTCCCGACGTGGACATATTAAGCGGCGACCACTATATTTTTTAGTACAACACTATAAATATACAAAATTTCAGGTTCCTAGGTCGTTCCGTTCAAATGTTATAACTTAAGTTGTATTTGGGGCCTCGAGTCCTCCGGCGGGGTCCTAGAGGCTTTTATCACTTTTTTTGTATATAGCTTTTATTTTTTTAGAACCGCACTACAAATTTACGAAATTTCAGGATTTTTGCCCTCTTTGTTCAAAAGATAAAAAAGGTACTATGAAATTCATACAAGTGGCCCCTGAAGGGCCCCGGGCCACCCAAGAGGATTCGCAAAACTTTTCGCACCGTCCTCTGTGTAGGGCCTACGTGAGTAGAAAATTTCAAGCCTCTAATTCAATTCTTTCAAAAGTTATGGCATCAAAATATTACGAGCAATAACGGGAGGATTCGCTATACTTCAAAAACAGTTCTTTAAATTCTGACGTCTCACAGTCAAACTCTGACGTCATAATCTGTTCAAACGCAATGAAAACTCCATAGACATGAAAGGAAGTCAGTTGGGGAAACCACAAAAACACCCTAGAGGATTCCCTATATTTTTCGCTCCGTCTACTATATAGGGCTTACGTGTGTAGAAAATTTCAAGCCTCTAGATCAATCCTTTCAAAAATTATGGCGTGTGACATACTTGTTATATCGTTAATAAGGTTTTAGATGATGCTAAAACCCTAAAAAAGTCAATAAGAAAAACATAAACTAATTAAAATTGTGCAGTATCCTAAGAAAAAAATTAGCCTCGAGAAGCACACAACAACTTTTTGGATGTAGGAAAATGATGTATAATATAATATACAAAGAAAATTCAAAACTATTTTCTTCAAAACGTATGCCCTCTATTCCAAGAGCATTTTTGCCTTACTTCGTCCCTAGGAAACGATCCTCCAAGAAGCCCCCTCTATATAAGGATCAAATTAGCAAAAATCTATATAACTAAAAGAATTTTTACTGAATGTAAATTGCTCTTTCATACTTACCAAATTCAGTCCTACCCCATCCAACAGCTCTGGCGTTTAAGCCAGTCTGATCACTTTTGTACGGAACGATGCAAGCTGGTTGAATTTGAGGTGTGAATTTAATTGCCTGAGGCAATTCAATAATGGCGATATCATTATACGGCCTTTTAAAGTTTATATAGTTTGGATGTATAAATATCTGCGTTAGGGATAAAAATATACATAAGTCATTTCTTGATACATTATAACATGAAAGTTATTTGAAAATGTTCTTACATTTCTTGCTAATACTTGAATTTCTGTGCCCTCAATTTCAGATAATCTGTGCTCTCCCATGGTAATATAAACCTCTTGATGCAAATACCAAGGTCTAAAATAAAACTTTTATATATTACTACATTTCATACTATCAATCTTTCGAACATTTAATTTCATAAATTAATTCACTGAAGATTAGATACCTGTAGACGCAATGAGCGGCAGTGATGACATAGTTTTCATTCAGTATTGCACCTCCGCAATGCTTTATTGTTAGATACGAGTAGAGTATTATGTTGATTTGCTTGATAATTAAACGAACCTATCGATTGAGATAATACACTGAGTGGCCAGATTTTTATGACTACCTGATGTTTGTAGGCAAATTAGCTATGATTTCGCGCTGAAGTTGCTAGAGGGCCAGACCATTATAAATAGGGAAGCAGGTTGTTTACCTCGACATTAGAAGTGATTTTTTCTGAAGATATGGGTAAACGACGCGATTAGCTGTCGTTGTAACGTGAGATGATTGTTTGGAGCCATGGAGCCAACCTCGTTAAATGTTCAAGAGCAGCTGTTGTTAAAGTGTTTGAAGATTGGACTGTCAACTGAAAACTGCGTGTGAACGTGTGAGTTGTGGCCGTCAGCGACTAGTCAATATTCGGGCAGAACTGAGAGTGGCAAGACTGGTAAAAGACAACAGAGGGGTAACAGTGGATCAAATTACTGCAGATCTTAATCACGGATCCTCTCAAATGATCTCTGAATGCACTGTTCGCTATACACTGCATCGTTTGGGATATTGAAGTCGGAGGCCTGTTCAAACACCTACAGTACGTATCTGCAGTTAACAAGATAAAACGTCTCCAATTCGCACATGAACATAACGATTGGACAGTGGTGCATTGGAAAAAAAGTCATGTGGTCTGATGAATCACGTTTCCAGTTAATTATAGAGATAAGAGAGTGAGAATTTGGCGGAAAGAACATGAAAACATGGACTCCGCATGCATGAGTGCAAGCTGGTGGGACAGTATTAACGTATGGGGCATGTTTCTTGGCATGATTTGGGCCTTTAATTCGTGTGGAACAAAGTCTGAAGAGCATAACATACCTAAGTATTATTGCTGATCAAGTTCATCTTGTCATGTTGATGGCGTATCCCAGTGGAAATGGCTTCTTCCAAAAACACAATGCCCCATTCCGCGGTGCTCGTATTGTGCAGGAATGATTTCAAGAACATGAAGGAAACTTTAACTTGCTTAGGTGGCCCCAATTGAGCAGTTGAAGAACCATCAAGTAGGTGTCAGATTCTACAACCATTAAATCTCACAAAACTGCACAGTGCTATTCAACAGGCATGGTGTCAGATTCCTCGTGGTGTATATGCCAAGAAGAATCGCCTTAGTAATGACAGCAAAAGGTACCCAACGATGCACTTATGGGATGGTTAAAATAATCTGGCCACTCTATGTATGCATGGTTGCTATAAATGATTCATTCTATTTAAAAACACTGTATTTTCCAAAGTATTACGTATACAGATATAATTGATACAGAATAGGGACCATAAACTCACGAAGTTCTCCTCACACTTTACAAATGTTCTTTGTGTGTCACTCTGATCGCACGATACAAGTCCAAAATTCACCCTCACTCTCTCCACTGTTTCATCAGAGAACTTAGTCGACTGGTGCTCTTCCGTTTACACGGACAATCAGTATCCTTAAACTGTCGACATCAATCCGCAAAATGCCCTGTTTAAATGGTATTTCTTTTCTAGAATCTAAACTGAAAGCACGCTGCACTGCAATGACAAACATACATCTCGCGTATTTCAACATCCAGACTTTCTTTCCTGCTTTTCTCCATTTAGTAAAAAAAAAGACAGTGCACTTCTGCTGCCAACTTGTGTATCACGATGCAAACTTGGTGAGTTTACGTTTACATGAATCAATTAAATCTGTATGTTGCAACGTTTTCTAAAATCCGTCTAGCGCCCCTCCCCTCCCATTAAATTTGCCTCATCGGACGCCTCAAAAGATCTTAACTATAGTGCGTTTCAGAGACAACTTGAGTGTGCTAGAACAGTTACGGGACCAAATAACATGTAGTTGATCTAACATCAATGCGCGGTTTTGAGGATGGCTTCTCACTATTTTTCTATGCGACGTCACATCAGGGCGTGAAAAGGTTGCGTAACTGTTCCAATACACTCAAGTTGCTCTGAAACGCACTATAGGCGTCAGCTGCACCTGCTCTAGATGTTTTGTGATGTTCTAGGGAACTCTTAGATCTATATAAACGCCCCGGGTTGAGCGCCATTCGCAATCCGGCAAACTATCATAGCTCTAAACGGAAGGTGAGAAGGAAAGCCTTTGTTCCCTCTATTAACAGTACAGAGCCGTTTTGATTTTAAGTAGCGGCACCGAAATATTGACTGTTAGTCTAGTCCATTCTAAGGAAAGGAAGGATTTCAAATGAGTGTTAATAAATATTATCTATAAGTATCGAGTAAATCATTCAAATTTTAGGCATGTGATGATAAGAAAATTAAAAAAAATTTGCATATGCCTTAGGTGAAAGGATGTTATAAGGTGAAATACTTCAGAAAATATAGTAGTTCTGTGTTTTATAATTCTTGCTTACTTAAGTAAACTTATATGTAATTATGTATCCTTACCATAAAAGGATAAGCATTCTCTTGAGCTGGATGTCCATTAATAATACGAGGATGCTTCTCAATATTTTTTCTATATGCTGAAAGAGAAAAATTTCAATAAGCACATTCAGTTTTCTTATGAGATTTGAATTTCAGTTTTTTACTTACTGTCTGGAATTCCAAAAGATATTGTCTCGTTTTCTACAAAAATATATCAAGTATGCTTTAATTTTATATTTAATGCTAAATTATCTATTTTATTTAGTTATTACACAGTCCAGTCACATTAATGTGGCCACCCCCTACGTTCAACATCAACGGAAAATGGTTACGTCCAGAAGGTACGTACCAGTATCAGAGGTGGGGGGATATAGGAAAGGTGTCAGAGGGAAGCAGGAAACATTGCAGTTGTTGGAGTCATTGCGAAACATAGCGATTTATCCGACCTCCAAAAGGACATGATCATCGGCTTCCGAGCCAAGGGCGCAGTATTGCTGAAAAGGCTAGTTTTGTGAACTGTTCGCGTGACGTCATGTTCGTGTGCACGGCAGAATGGCAATAGATGACAGAGGTGAACGACGGCTACGGAGATGCGTGCAAGCGAACACAGGTGCAACCGTAGACCAACTGACCTCCCAGAAGAACCAAGGGGCTACCAAATGTGTATCCTCAACGACAAATCAGCGAACGTTGCTGCGTGTGGGCCTCCGCAGCAGACCCCTGGTTCGTGCACCAATGCTGACGGCTGTTCACTGGCGACAAAGACCGACATTTGCACGCCAATAAGGCAACTAGACAGCAATAGAGTGGCGAAAGGTGGCTTTTTCCGATGAATCACGGATGGGCAATGGCGTGTACGGCGTTCAGCGTCAGAAAACTAACACCCTGCAACAAGTGCAGGAGGAGGCAGCGCTGTGGCCTGGGGAATGTTATCATGGCATTCGCTGGGTGCACTTATCCATTGTGGACGGCACCCAGGGTCCGACAGCGGCCTTCCTGGCTATGAATCCCCGACCACATTCTCATCCCAACCACCACCATAGGAGGATAGAAGCATCGATGTACGGTGCTGGAGCGATAGCGACCCTGACAATCATAAAGAGATTTATAAGGACGGATTCCACATCGGCGGCAAAACAGGGGGGGGCGTTGTTGTTCTGGAGAGCTTTACTGTTATCCATCGTCAGTCCTTCAGTCTAGCAACTAACTGCTCAGTATTTCAGGCAGAAGTTCAGGCCATCAGAGAAGCACTGGCGTGGCTGAACTTATCAGGGGTGCCACTGAGAAAGACCGTTACCGTCATTTCAGACTCCATGTTGTCGCTCAAAGCCATTACGAGCAACAGGGGCTCCTCCGAGCAGGTCATCGCGGCTCAAAACGCCCTCTTACAAGCGGTAGACTCGAGAAGAGTCACCCTGTACTGGGTGAAATCCCACGCAGGAGTGCCTGGCAATAAGCTGGCAGATGCAGTGGCCAGGAAGGTCTACGAGATTAAACCCTCGATCAGTCACTTAAAGAGCGGTATATACAAAGAAGTATTAGATATCTGGCAGGAGGAATGGACGAATTCCACGAAGGGAAGACCCGTTTACAACTCCCTGCCGAAGGTAACAACGGACACAATCCCACTGCATCCTCGGACCACATAAATGATTACGGGTCACGGCCCTTTCTTGGAATATCTAACAAGATTTAAACTCACCGCCAGCTCACCAGAGTGCCCATGCGGATCGGGGAATCATTTCCCAAATCACCTCCTCGAGGAATGCAGACTTCCGGCGGTTCAAAGGGCTAGGGCAGAGCTCCACGCATCTCTTCATCGGCTTGGATACACACAACCGTACCCATCTCTCTCGGGGGTCACGCCACAGGCGGCCTTCGTGATTCAGCAATTAAGGAATTCGAGACATTCTCAATCAAGGCAATAGCAACTAGCTCTTTCGAAGCGATATAATTAATGCTTAATGTTTATTATTGCAGTGCTAACCCGCCCTGCGTTGTGAAATTCATGAACCGGGGGAGGGGTGTTTTGGCGTGGCTTTTGTTTCGCCGTTTGGTCCTGGAGACTTGGTCGACAGGGGCCCCTGCAAGCAGGGACCCTAATCCAACAAGGCACCATGGATTAATGGAAGTACGCATCTGTCGTTTCGGACCATGTCCACCCCTACATGCAGATTGTGTTTCCTCAGCACGATGGCATCTTCCAGCAGGACAATGCGACGTATCATACAGCGCGCAGTGTCCGTGCGTGGTTCGAAGAGCGTGAGGATGCGTTTACGGTACTCCCCTGCCCCTCAAACTCCCCGGATTTAAACCCATGGAGCATCTGTCGGACCACCTCGATCGGGTTGTTCGCGCCATGGATCCTCCACCGCGCAACCTACGGCAGCTCGCCACAGAACTGGAGTCGGCATGGCTTCACATCCCTGTCAAGGTGGTTATTCTGGCTACTGACAGGTGGTCACATTAATGTGACTGGAGTGTGTATTTTTAAATGAAAACGAGTTAAAGAGCATAGTAATATAACAATATCCCAAAATGAACCATAGATAGTACCACATAGATGACCCTGAGATCTTGTGGTGTGCCTTTGTACGGTGTGTCCTAATTGTGCATCGTGCTCCTCTTATAAGAGCGACATTCTTCTTTGAATTCGAAAATACAGATAAGCAGCTAGGTCAAGTGGAAAAAGTTCTTGACAAATTAATTCATTTATTCAAGATTAACCTGAAGAATACCACTTAACGTGAAATCCATGTAGCGATATTTGCATGGATCTTTCCTTTCTACAGAGGTAACCTGATGGAAATAATTATTGGCTGTTATCTTCTAAAAATGCGCTTTCAACTTCGTACAGGTGTACCACAAAGGACTCACTAATTTTATAAGTAACTATCTCGAAAACCGAGATCTATAGAAGAATGAAACAATGTGGGTGTTTATTTCGAAAGCCGTAAAAAACTGATACGAAATTTCCAAATTAGTTACAAATTGTGACTAAAAGTTTTTGGTCTAATTGTGTTGTGATATATTACAGAAATAATATTATGGGAATTTTTAGCTGTTGAGTAGTCAATGGAAATAAAGATGTTAGTGTCTAGTAAGCATTTATGACAAATTTTTAATTAATTGCAATTAAAACCAGATAAACCATGGCTCCCCTGATCTTAATGAAGCAGATGCACCAGTTCTACTGGGTTCAATGGAGCTGTTCCAATATATTAAGATGATGGAGGATTTTTGTCAACCATAGATAATATTGATGAGGTTACAGAGTGGACAAAAAATGTTAACAGTCTGGCAGCGTGGAAAGCTGTGGAATATGAGCTCTTCGACATTAATGATTTTGATTATCTCAAGGAAAGCTTAATACAAATTTTTGGCAAATTTTAACTCAGAAGGGATTTATTGAAGGACTGCATGATATGGTCCAATGTCACACGAAAACAATATCGAAATTGTCAATAGGTTGGAATTAGCTATAGACAGGATTCTTCATGAATGCGCTGAGTGGTCTTAATCAAGGGGCAAAATGCTGTTGAAGCGATTTTCCAACAGTGATCTACTGAGCCACCAAGTGTTGATGATTGCTTGTTCCAAGACATAAGGAGGCAATCAAATATGTGCTCAAATATGATTACATGGAAAGGAATCACTGAATACCTCATTCGCACTACAGAACTAGATCGAGTCGATCCAGATACAAACTAGATTCATTGAGAAATTGGATTCGTTTCAGATCCAGAGTGTTCGCACTTCAGCGCTGCTATCCAGTTAGGGAACTCGTACATTAATCTACACCCAGCTTTACAACTCCAATTGTTCATTATAGTCAACAGGTGCAAGGTATTGTATATGGGCGAATTTATTTTTTGCCGTCTTAATCCATCCGAATAAAATTTGTTTTTTAATTCGGACCACGAGTCGATTAATTGTTTGGACGCCATTTTGTGAAAACTTAATCGTGCAAGGAATTGTGGGAAGGAACGAATCTAGATTGGCAGCATCGAACGAGTTCTCCGAACAGGATTCAGTGAATCGATTTTGGAGACATTCGATTTGGTTCGAATCCAGATCGCTAGCGTTCGCACTTCAAAATTCCAATCTAGTTCAAGCTGCCGTTCTAGATCCAATGTGCTTGTGCGAACGTAGTATTAGTGAGGCAACTAATGCAGGAGTTGAGGCTGGGCAATTCATGGAAGTATCTGATACAAACTTTGCTAGGGGGCAACTGATATGGTAAAACCTTTCCAAAAGAAAACGGGTAAATGAAGGAGCATATCTCCTATACGAAAAATGGAAAACTGGGTTTATATGTATTTATGCTTTCGCAGATTTTATTTTACAGGAAGGCCATAATTTCTCAACAGATGGGTTTAAATTATCCTTTCTATTAGATATGAGAAATTGTCACCTATCTTGGATACTTCTTACACTGCCTGGCCAAAATAAAAGTTCTGCATTTTAATATTTAATTGGGCCGCCTTTTGAGTTTATGAAGGAACATATTCTCCACAGCATGAATTCACCAAGCATTAACTTTGGAACTGTTCTTTTCATGTTCGACCACAACATGCGGATTTTCAAATTCTCATATCGAAACAATGTGTTCATTTACCTTCCTGATAAGTGAAAAATGGCCTCATCCAAAAAACACTTTTGAAGATACTCATTATTATCATCAATGAGGTCGAGAATCTCCACAGCAAAGGCTTAATGGCGGGGCAGTCATTTGGTTCTAAGGTTTGAAAGACTTCCACCTTATAAGGATGCAAACATAGCCATTGTGTTCTGAGGTACGCCAGTTCACTTGAGACATGATGAGTTCATTTGCGAGGAATTCGTTGAAAAATTTGATGGATAGCCTCCGCCGTGTCGTCAATCACATTATGCCTATCACTTTTTGGAAATTCAACAATGCTTACTCTTTCTATAAATTTATCATACCAACGTTTGATGCTGTTAACATTAGGACTGGTCGCGTTCATACTTATTTCTAAATCCCCTCTGCATGCTAATAGGGACCACAATTTTAAAAAGGAAAAAAAGGGATGCTAACTCCAGGAACATTACCATGTAACCTCTTTAAGGTTTGATTGCATCACAGCAAAAAACTTCTCCCAACAATAAACATTAGTAAATTAAATAAACATTACAACAAGGAAAAGTGAGGTTAGTTGGTTTGGATAGGGAACCTACATGTTACTTGCTTCGCCGTCTTGTGCTCAGTCACATCGGAAACAATGATGAAGATCAGGTAACTTGCCTAGTTGCTCTAATAGGTGATCGACACCACAGAACGCACTGATCTTTCTTTCTCATACACGCCATTTTCAATATGAGTGATGCTAGCGCCGTCTACATCGCTTTAGCTCCTACCACACCAGCAGTTTAAACACTTATTGAGATGGAGATCATAATGCAAAATACTTTATGAATTTATCTGACATAGTTTTTTATTATTGATTTTCTTTATCAGGAAAAGACTTTGCGCTCACCCTGTATTGCAAATACTATCCTCACGTGACAATTTGGTTGATCTAGAGCAGATAATTGCTGGCTGGTGCGCTGCGTTACAATATTGATTCAAAAATACGGGTATGAGTATAAAACATAAACACGCGTGGACTGCACTTGCTGCATTTTTAATAATTTTTTTCAGTGTATATAAACATGCACATTGAATAATAATAATAATAATAATAATAATAATAATAATAATAATAATAATA
>JAHWFO010040810.1:0-10259 GCA_023313115.1 Rhysida immarginata
AAATGTGTGATTTTATAGTTAAACTTATGTCTCCATTGTTCTCCAAACCTTTTTCCTTTAACTTTATAATAAACCCCGGTGCACTTTCACGACCGGGTCGAACCTAATAAACCTCGGCTACCCGTTTAATTTAACAAACGGAACGACGGACCAGGCTCTAGTTAAACTTGGTGTATTTTTTAATGGCGCAGACGACTGCATTAATTAGGGCCTGCGACCCGTACAATTGGCGCAGTGGCGACAGGATTGATTTTAAATATTGGTGTTCAAAGATATAGCGTCAATTCGTATAATTGGCATAGCGGCGACAGAATTCATTCTTGTAATTAAATATGGAGATTTTGAAAAGTGTTTGGAGAAACAGTAGAAATATTGTGTTAGAAAAGAGAAATGATCATTACAATTCTGCTTTGGGATAAAATATTTAATTGTGACAATTTATAATATTTTAAAGTCTGTTGGATCTTGCTTACATAGTGATTAAGGGTAGCAATATTAAGATTTTTGTTATAAATTATTGGGGAATTTTCTTTTACTATTATCATGATGGCAAAGGGAGATGTAAACGGAGACGGTGATATGAGAAGAGCGGTGTTGCTCTCCTCTTTGGAAATTCAAGCAGGTGGCTTCGAATTCTTGTTTCGGTGAAAAGGAGAGTCTAGAAAAAAAAATAATAATAATATTTTTAGCCTTTTTAGTAATAAAAAAGATTATCTGATAAATTGAGAAAATGTAACTTCAGATCAATCAGGAGTTTTTGCCCCTGTATACAGAAATACCTTTTTGTAATGGGAGGGGTGACGTGGAGGATTTTTTCCATTGTGTGGAGGAGGTCGCCCTCGCGGGGGGATGGGAGGAAAGAACTATGGTGGGTATGGCTAGATTGAGGTTAAGAGGAGATGCACGCATGTATGTAAGAGAAAGCGGAAGATTTCAGGATTGCGAAGATTATACACAATTTAAAACCATATTGATGAATAGATTTGGTGACAAGACTTTAGAGGAAAAAGAAGAGGAGTTTAGAGGCTGTAAGCAAAGGGAAGGAGAAGAAATTCAGTCGTACGCGACTAGATTAGTGGCATTGGGAAGAGAGTTGATACCTCCTGTGGTGAAGGAAGAAGGGGAAGATGAGGAAATAGTAGAAGCTAAAGGAGAAATGCGGCATTCCATTATAATGCAGAGAATAAAACAGCGTTTTGAAGAGGGTATATTGCCGGATATCAAAAAAGATATGATGTATGCAAAGGTGGAGACGTGGGAGCAGGCAGTAGGACTAGCGGAAAGGATAGAACATATCCATAATAAACAAAAGTCTGCAATGATAGGAATGATAGAGAAAACGGTGGATTCAGAGGAAGAATTGGTGGATAGAGTGATACGTAGAAATGAGAAAAGAATAGAAGAAGCAGTAATAAAGGCGATGGGGAATCATTTCGCAGAACAGTATGAATTGAAAGAAAACAACAAAAGAAAATCTAAAATAGTAAAAAGGAAATGTGAACTCACAAACAGCAACAGAAAACGAGGTAGGATCCTTCTTGGCTCAGTGAGGTCGAAACGGGAAAATGTAACAGAGAATATAGGAGAAAAAACAAAAAAACGTTTATCAAAGAACGTTAGTTGCATAATGGTAGAAGCACTGATAGGAACTTTTAAAACAAAAATGTTAGTTGACACGGGAAGTAAAGTTACCTTATTGTCAGAAAAAGTGATTGATAACTTAAAAGAGAAAGGACATGTAGTTAAAGCAATTGAAAAACCTAGACTAGAACTTATGGGAATTATGGGATGTGGATTTTCCACTAAAGGAGCATATGAGGTAGCTATGAAATTAGGCGGTCGAGATTATATGATTGAATGTTATGCTTGGGAAAAGCCATGGCCACTTAAATGTGAAGGAATTTTGGGTCAAGATACGTTTGTGTCTAGAAAATTTGCTATTGATTTTAACGAGCAAGCCATTAGAGACGGTGATAATAGAATATATTTTGTAAATGATGAAGAGGATTTAGGCAATAATTGTTTAACATGTAGGAAGAAAGTTGAGGGAGATTATATGGAAGAGGTGCCAGTGCACTTAAAAAAGAAAGTTGTTATTCCTCCATTGTCTGAGGTTGTAAGCGAAGGAGTAGTAAAAGGAAAAGGATTAAATGGGAGACAGGGTGTGATTGAAGCCTATGATTTAAGAATACCTGGATTAAAAACTGCCAATGTACTGGTAGAGGTGACAGATAAACATACTGTACCTATTCGAATAATAAATTGCTCCCAGGAAGAATTAATTCTAGAAAAAGGAAAGAGAGTATGAAGCTTACAGGAAGCAGAACAACCTCCTTATGTGATGAATCATATAATTGAAATAAGGAATGAAAAAACGAAAGAGCCATTAAGTAAAGAAGAATATTTAAATCTTTTTAAATTAGATCATATGGAAGTGAAGGAAAGAGAGCAACTTGAGGAGTTATTATGGAAATACAGAATCTGTTTCGCGCAGAGTGACTTTGATTTGGGATATGCACATGCATTCCATCACAGTATAGATACTGGAGATGCAAGACCTATTGTGCAAGCACCGTACCATATTCCGTACGCACAGCGGGAGATAATGGATCAGATTATAGATAATCTACTAAAAAACGATGTAATTAAAGAATCAACTTCTCCATGGGCAGCACCCGCCCTTCTAGTCAAGAAAAAGGATGGAACCTTTAGGTTCGTCGTTGATTATAGAAAATTAAACAAGGTGACACGCCTTGACATTTTTCCTCTACCGTTAATATCGGAGGTACTTTCGGTGCTAGGAAAAGCTAAAATATTTAGCGTACTGGATGCAAATCAGGGATATTTTCAGTTAGGAATAGAGGATGGACATAAGACTGGATTTGTGGTCCCCGGAGGTAAATACGAATTCAAACGATTACCTATGGGATTGGCTAATTCGCCGAGCGTTCGGGAAAGGACTGCAGAGCATATTATTAGACAGGTAAAAGGAAAGTTTGCACTTGTCTATTTAGACGATTTTTTGATATATTCAGCTGTATATTTACAGCATTTAAAGGACCTTGAGTTCTTATTTGAACGCATAAAGGAAGCAAATATTAAAATGAAGCCAAAGAAGTGTCAGTTCGTGAAGTCAGAAGTCAAGTTTTTGGGCCATATCGTCTCTGAGAGCGGTATTGCGCCAGATCCCGATAAAATACATGCAGTAAAAGAATTTCCTAGACCAACCACAGTTAAAGAAGTACAATCCTTCTTAGGATTAGCCGGATATTACCGACGTCATATAGATTCGTTTAGTCATATAGCTAAACCTCTTTCGAATCTGACGAAAAAAGACGTTCCATTTGAATGGACAGAAGAAACAGAAGCTGCATTTCAAGCTTTAAAAAATGCTCTTATTACAGCACCAGTTTTGAGAAGCCCAGACTTCTCTAAAGAATTCATTGTATCGACAGATGCAAGTGATATGGCGCTCGGAGCAATTCTATCACAAAAGATAGATGGAGAAGAATATCCTATAGCGTATGCGAGTCGTCTCTTAAAAAAGAGTGAAATAAATTATAGCACAACTGAAAAGGAGTGCTTGGCAGTAATTTTTGCCGTAAAACAATTTAGAGTATATTTATACGAAGGACATTTAAAGATAGTCACTGATCATCGTCCATTGAAGTGGTTGTTTAATATAAAAACGCCAGGGTCGAGGCTATCTAGATGGGGAATGACGCTCCAAGAATTTACCTTTGAAATAATACATAAGCCAGGACGCATACATGGCAATGCTGATTGTCTCAGTCGTGTAGCCATTGGTGCAGTCACGGAGTATGAACCAGTTATTTCTCGCGAATTAATTACTGAAGAACAAAAACGAGATTCCATGTTAAATCCTATTATAGAACAATTAAAGTCACATGGGTCAATGGACTCTGAAGGATATTTTCTAGATGATGATGACATGTTATACAATTTAAAAGAAAGCTCCTCTAGGAGAGAGAAATGGGAAAGAATAGTAGTACCAGAGAAATATAAGAAATATGTTATGAGATTGTATCATGATATTCCAATGAGTGAACATATTAAGGCAAAAAGAATGAGAAAGAAAGTAGATAAACAGTTTTATTGGAAGGGGATGAATAAAGATATTCAGGAATACGAAGAAGACACCCCCTCTGAAGAGGAAGGAGCAGCCTTTTCAAAAATTTCCTGGTGCGGAACGACCTTTTCATCGATTAGGTGCTGACCTTGTGGGTCCGTTTCCAACAACTGATAGAGGAAATAAATATATTCTTGTATTAGTCGATCATTTTAGTCGATATTCGGAGGCTATTCCACTCCCTGATCAGAAAGCTGAGACGGTGGCGAGAGCGTTACTAGAGACTGTGTTTGCTCGCTATTCGATCCCGGCACAATTATTCACGGATCGCGGAGCGAATTTCACCTCAGCCTTAATGAAAGAATTATGTAGATTATTGGGGATAAAAAAATTATTCACTACAGCATATTATCCGGCGTCAAACGGAGCTGTAGAGCGCTACAACAAAACAATGGTAGCAATGTTGAAGCATTATGTAAATAAGCAGCAATGTAATTGGGATATTTCTTTGCCGTACATTAGCTTTGCTTATAACTCGACTCCCCACAGTGCGGTGAAAGAAACACCTTTCTTTTTGTTCTACGGAAGAGAGCCAACTCTACCGTTAGAAATATTAACGACCCCCAGGCGTGTACTCTATGATTTAGACGATAATTATGCTCATGAAGCTGAACTTAGACTGCAAGATGCCTATGAGATAGCCAGTAAAACTCTCGAAGAGCAGCAGCAAAAACGGAAAAAATATCATGACCCTAAGCAGCGACCTTATGCCTTTAAAGTCGGTGATTATGTGTACTTACATTCACCTTTAGTCAAAAGAGGCTTAACGAAAAAGTTAGCTGACAACTACAAAGGACCGTACGAAATAGTGAGGCCGTTGTCTCCAGTGAATTTCATTATACAAGAAGTCAACGGACGTGATAAACAGTTAGTTCACGCTAATAGACTTAAACCAGCATACGGAATGCAAAGGCAAACAGAGGATCAATCTTCTCAAAATCCTGAGTCTGAGCATAGACCAGAGATAGAAGCAGAAACGGAAGATCTTCATCTTCCTAAAGATGATTATACGTATTGGCAGAGGAACATGCAGATACCTAGAGGTAATATTGCACCTCCACCCCCTGTAGAACCAATGAGACGAGAGGAACCTGTTCGTCCTCCCCATGGGTACAATTTAAGGAGTTTAGGCCCTGTTGCTGACGAAGAAAGGGTTAGAAGTTCCCCCCGAGATTCATTGGTTATCAGACGGGTGCGGGACGCAGGGAATGTCCATGTGATAGATGTAAGGGAGAGTCGTGGACCCGAAAGGGTAGCTCAAATTCTTGATGGGGAAATGGCCCACGAAAATTGGCGAGGAGAAGAAATAAACGAAAAGATGGAAAAAATAGAACAGGAAATGAAACAGGTGGGAATGCAAGTGAAGGAGATAAAATACAAAATGGAAGAACAAATAGAGGGAATGGTTAAAAAATTTAACGAGATACGAGAGGAAAGGAAACCGGAAAAATTCCACTCCCTGCTACCACAGGCATCTATTTATCCTACCTATCAAACAATTGATTTGCCTATGCAGCAGCAGATTGTTTATCCTTTGCAAAATACCCATTGCAAACCCGAAGTGCCAGAGCAAGCGTTAGAAATTCAGCAAATGCGGAGTCAAATAGAAGCAATAAGTGAAACTATTGCAGTTTTAACAGAAAGGGGAAAAAGGAGTCCTCCTCCCCCACCGAATGCTCAATCAGCGTACCAATCATATGTAGATAGATCGCCTATGATGCAATCGCATACACCTTCTTATAATCATACAATGGAATATAAAAATCCAGTATCGGCGGAGGAATGGATAGCGCCTCCCGGAAACGTGGGAATTACCCAACCAGCGCAAAATTACGGAAGTAATCAACCCATAATCATGAAAGGCGTAAATGCGCCCGCAACGAATGAAAATATGAATTATATTCCCGATGATAGAAAAGAGCTGTCACGCTCAGAGGCAGTCTTAAACAATCATGCGGAGAATATGCAATCCATGATGCATGGATTATCTCCAGAGCTTCGTAAAATATGTTACAAGAGCTCTCTAATAGACACTCATAAAGTTTTGTTCATTAGAACCGTTATTATTGTTGTCCCGTAGACAATTGCCAGTAATTATTGTCATTCATAAAGTTAATGCTATAATAATGGCAGAATTCTTTCATGATCGTTGGAAAGACAATTTCTTACGGCATACAAATTGCAGTGAAATAGTTGCAATTGAAAATGATCTGTATTGACAGTTGAGATAGAAAATGGCGACTCTTTTCTAATATTATTTATAAAGTTAAATATCGCGTTTAAAAGTTGTTAGTTTCTTTAGTGAACATTCGACTGGCTAGCAATTTAATCAACAGGTGTCAATTTGAAGCGATGGAAAGCGATGGTAGAAGGAGCTTTGAATTACGCGTCGGCATCCGCCCGTAAGCAAACACGCTACGAGATGCCTCGTATTGAAAAGAAGTATGAAATAATAGATAGAAAGAAGAGACAGGGATCACTCTTTCCCTTAATTCTAACAGATATTCTTACTATAAAAGATTCTAATAGCCACTTATCGTTAGAATTAAATAGAAACTTAACTTAAATGAAAGCAATCTATTAAATTGAGATAATGTTTATATTTTAGTATAATTAAGGACAGATAAAATGTATCAATTATTCTATGGCGTATTAACATTATAGGGTAATAATAATTAAATGAATCACGTGATCTTATAGATAAGAAACTGCGATCTCAATTTTGGTGGATAAACTTCATTAATAGTGGAGCCACATTGGAATTTAAAAGGATCTTACGATAAATCTACTCATTAATTAATTACAGTTGATGCACAGGAGTTCAAGGCAATATTTAACACTTTATTAATTTACTATGATCAGTCTTGTAACTCTTAAGAAGTTGAAATGATTTATTATCAGAAATAAATTATTTGGGAACCCCCCCCCCCCGAATCATAGAAAACATTTGATTGATACTCTCCACATAGCCATTAATTGAATTTTAAGAAGATTTTAATTAATCAGTAATTACGAATTGAATTGAAATATGAAATAAAGGATGAAATTGATAAATAGAAGTTTGACTTACCGGAACGTTTTGAAGAAACTTGTTGGACGCGGTGATGTTGCCTTTTGGTCAGTCACATGCGTTTTCCTTTCAAACAAAGGAGTGAATTTCTTGACACAAGAATGCAGGAAATATTTAGATGTAATCCAGTTGGAATGGCACATAATAATTCTCGTGAATTATGAATGTTAATATCCACAACAGAGCGCGATTGGAGTTGGACAACGTTATAATTTTAATTGATATGAACCCGATTGAAGAAAGTTCTTTCTTAAAGACTGATAGAGAGATGAATAAGGAATGTCAAGCTGAAACCCTATCACTACCCGTGAAAAGAGGTCAAATACCCTCAAGGGGTTAAGATCATTATGTGAAATGGGGAGAAGGTTTTCCTTCTCATTTCTTTGTGTGATATAAATAGAGTTAAGAAATATTTTCAAGAAAGATCCAACTGATAAGAAAGGGAAAATAAATTTTTAAATAAAAGTAAATTTAAGATTTTACTTTAATGGTGGATCATTACTTTTAATTGTGAGTGATTGAATAAATGAATTTAAAATAAACAAATGTTTATATTTAAATAATAATTATTAATTAGGAGGAAATAGATTAATTGAAGCTTTTGCGTCGTTCATTAACTTTAAATTGAGAAGAAAGAATTTGGTTAAATGTCTTACGCACTGTTATTGGTACATTGATTGATATTGAACTTAAACGTTTTGGGTATTACGTTTGAATAGTTTTATTCATTAAATCATTTTACGAGTTAGTGTTTTGTGACCAAAAAATTAAAAATAATGCGATATGGAATGAGTAAGGTATTATGCATTATTACTTGACCAATGAACTTTTATGATGTTATTGACTTTTACGAGAACAAGAGAAGAAAGCGTCTTCCTCTTTTCTCGATTTTTTCTTTTTCATGACGTCACCCGGAAACCAAAGAAGCGTAGCGGAACGACTCATGATGACACCGAGCGATTTCAGCCATCGGAGATGAGGAGTCACCCCCTCCTCCTCGCCGCGATTTTCTGTTATCGAGTGGATTGACTTTATTACAATTAACCATGCGAACGAGATGGATGAACACTTGGTGCCAGTGATAATTTCATCAATTTTTTTTCAAATGGACAAAGATGAACACAGGACAATTAAGCGACTTTTCAAGAAATCATCATCAACTACTACAGCGGAACAAGTGAACAATTTAGAACTGTGAATGAACATGAATTTCGAACTTTGATATTACAAGCCTACAATTGAATTCCAGTGCACCGACAATTTTCGAAACCATGCGACAATGAGCTTTTAAAACATGTAAGTCAAACATGATGAACTATATTATGAACTTTCATGTGATTTTCGCGTGTTCAATTTTAAACATTCAAGAACTTTAATAGCCTAATAGTGATTATTTTCAAATAATTCTTTTGATGAATTATGTAATAAATAAAGGCGCATTGCATAGATTTTCGGAGAATCTTTGTGAAAAAATAATTTAAAATTCTCCCTTTGTAATTTATTATGACTTACCAGAATTATGCCTGTAATATTTTTATCGATTTTTATTATTGATTTTGGTGATTGTATCCTATTGGCATTGTTCTCAATAAAGAATTTTATTAGCTGTGTGCAGGAGGAGAAGAGATCTTTGTGATGTGGACAGGTGAGTTGAGGTTTGTGTAGCCACACCCCAACGTGGAAGACTACTGTAAGACCTCATTAGCGACTTCAGACCAGTATGGCTCAGAAGATTAAAAGTATGTTTTATTTACGTTTTTGAAAATTTGTCATCAGCGGATGAACAAATTTTAAATTACCGGGAGCCCTGTGACGGCCCACCCCCTCTGATTATGTTGTTCCATATTTTAAGAACAAACATAATTTTAATAAAGAATATTAATAATTTGGGGAAGATTTTATAACTTTTGTTATGAAAATGGTTTATATTTCAAACCATTGGAATGGTTAAATAGTACGCTCATGAAGTGGAGATGTTTCATTTTCAGAAATTGTTTGACAAGCGGCATTGATTTACAGTAGCTTTGCCAAGTGGAGTTGAGATCGTCTTTTACCCTTGAACCCCCCCTCCTCCACTTTGACAGCGAGCTCTGTGCCGTATCTCTCAATTCCGGAGCACCTATTAGATTGTTTAACTAATCAGCGATGATTATTCTATCGTTGATGAGCGGCGTCTCTTTACAATTTTTATAGAGACTTAGAGTCTATGTATGATCAGAGATCATCAGAGATCGTCAGAGATCGTCAGAGATCTACAGAGAGACAGAGAGAGAGTTGATGGCGAGATCAACGGAGAACTTGACGTTGTGTGAGTTTGTCTAGAAAGATGGAAGAAGAAGACGAGACAAACCATGAAAAAGTCGTGTGTTGTTATAGAGTGAAGCACTTTCACTAAATATTCGACCTTTTAATTAGTACCAGTTTTATCATTCCCAATTGAGAAATCAATAAAATGAGTATTATTATTATGATTATTATTATAACTTAAGCCAAAGTCAGTTAAAAACACTATCGCGGAGCCCGACGGAAGAACCAATCAAACTACCCCCCGCTACTCACCGCAGCGAGCAACGAGCGACATCAGAGTCATTAAGAAGAACGGGTAATGGTGCACATTCCTTTTCTCATTCTCTTCATATCGCAAAGGTCACAGAACATATGAGTTTGTATATATAATAATTTATAGAGAATCTTGTTTTAGCTTGACTTTCTTTTAAAAGAGAAAAGCAAATTAAATCACCATTTTAAAAGCATTAAAAATTATGTATACACTGCGTAAGATAATGATTGATTTGTAATACAGGAAGATTATAGAGAATTAGAATAACTTTAGCTTAAAGAAGAGTTTCAATATAATAGTAGAGTTTTAATATAATAGCTACTTAATAGTGGAGAATTTAATGTAAAAGTACAATAACCTGACAGTTTTTAATTACTTACCTTTGTAGACTTGATAATTTTATTAACTGTATATAATATTTTATCATAGAATAAATGTGTGATTTTATAGTTAAACTTATGTCTCCATTGTTCTCCAAA
>JAHWFO010040811.1:0-22137 GCA_023313115.1 Rhysida immarginata
TACAAATTGAAACTTATCCATATTGCATCATCATTTTATGTTCATTGTTATAATTCTTGGAAAGGATTGCTTTATCATTGCATCATCATTTTGAGCTCATTGTTATTGGTGAATTGCGTGTTGAAACCATTGTTGATACCTATTGTTGCACAAACTTTTATTTGCATTGTTGGTCATGAGATATATATTGTTGGTCCGTGCAGTGTGTTTGTGAATTGCGTGTTGATACCATTGTTGCAAAAACTTTGTCTTGCATTGTTGGTCATGCGATATTTCTCATTAATTGCCCTGCCATAACCATGAATATCGATTTTTTATCAATAATTATTATTTTTTCGAAATCTGAAGTAGACAGTGACCTTCCTCATGCTTTGAAGGTCATGTATGCGAAATTTCATCAAGATCGGAATAAAACTGTAGATTTGTATAAAAAACGTACACACAGACCCACAGACAAACCCACAAACATCCTTCTTTATATATATAGATAGATAGATAGATAATAAAATATACATAATAATATTTAAATTATTAAATAATAATTAAAATTGTTCAAAATTAGAATCTTCTGAATCCGAATGAAACATGCTTAAAAGATCAATGGTAACACAATGAGCCAAAACTGCTTTTCCACAATCGAAATATTTATTACGCCTGGATACGTATTTCGGACGCTACGCGTCCATTTTTCAACAAGACTGAATGTTACAGTGTGTCTTAGGGCTATTTATATATAATAGGTCCCTTTACAAGTAAATAAAAATATAACGCAAAGCCAATCAGGTAAATTACAGCCAAGAATACGGAATAAACTTGAAACAAAATAAGCCAATCAATTGCGAGCAGGACACAAGTACACCAAAGAATAAATAAAAAAAATAAAAAGAGGGGCGAAGTAGCCTATAAAAGAGCGCGGCGGGGGGGGGGGTCAATGGTTATCTCTACACAAGTCAGATAGAAGAACCAATCCGGTAAAAGCCAAAAAGAAAGTCGAAACAAAGAGCCTCAAGCCAGGGTCCACTCAGAGAAAATAAGGGCTGAGAGAACCCAAAAGCCGTTAGTGCACGTACCTAAGCAAGTTATCCCAGACATTAAGGTCCATAGGGCCCTTGTCACCATTAAGGAGTTTGCTTCCCTGCTCTTTGTATATCACTAAAGTTTCAAGAAAATTGAGCTTCCTCCAGTCGCAGGTACGGTGGAGAACTTCGAAGTTGTCAGGTTTAGCGTCATGTCCAATCTGTATAATATGCTGCGCGAAGGCAGAAGCTTCCGGATTGTAGTTGCGGATGTACCTGAAATGATCTTTGATCCTGGTAGTAACCATCCTCCGTGTCTGCCCGATGTAAAAGGAGTCACACGTCCCGCAATTTACTTTGTACACGCCAGAGCTTTGGTCAGGTGGTATTTTATCCTTGGCAGACCCCAGGAGTCTCCTGAGAGTGTGCGAGCTTCTATAGGAGATCCTGTGTCTAAACCTTCTGGCGATTTTGTCAAGTCCTTTACTGAATCTTCTGTTATATTGCGACTGGAGGATGCTCAATTTTCTTGAAACTTTAGCGATATACAAAGAGCAGGGAAGCAAACTCCTTAATGGTGACAAGGGTCCTATGGACCTTAATGTCTGGGATAACTTGCTTAGGTACGTGCACTAACGGCTTTTGGGTTCTCTCCGCCCATATTTTGTCTGAATGGACCCTGGCTTGAGGCTCTTTGTTTCGACTTTCTTTTTCATCATGATATCATCGCTGCTGGACCTGTGGAGGACACCTACTACTGCGACCACTTCCCTAGTAGTGACGTTTTGGACATCTCGCTCTTGAAGGGTTTCTTCAAACCGTACAATATCTTCACGATTGATGACCTTTCTTCTGACCACAAGCCTGTGGCGTTGTACTTTGACAATGTTGACATAAATTTCCGAGAGGAACTCGTACATCATCAAGACTGGAAGCTCTACAAAGATATTCTTAAGGACTATGGCTACCATCCCGACGTTGCTTACTGTACAGAGGACATCGATCAACTTGTTGATGACATCACCAGATGTATTAACAGTGCCATAGAAGTCAGTAAGTATCCATCAGAGAAAAAACCTTCTCATCGAATCCAACTCTCTCCTGGAATCCAACGCCTAATTGCTGAAAGAAACAGGACCCGTAGACTTTGGCAACGCTATCGTGAACCTTGGCTCAAAACCAAGTACAACAGGTTAGTGCGAAGAGTTCAAGAGGAGATAAAAGAGCTTCGCGACGCTAGATGGAATGAAAAACTCAAAAGCTTGTCGGCTCGCGACAATTCCATTTGGAGTATGGTTAGAGCTTTACAGAAGAAGAAGAATGTTATGCTTCCTCCACTCCGTACACCACAAGGTAACTATGTGCAAACTGATCAGGACAAGGCCTAAGTCATTGCAGATTCACTGGAACTGCAGTTTGTTACTCCTACCAACGATAGGCCCGAGAGCCAAATCATGTCTCGGCGTGTGGAAGAAGGTATTTACAACTTTGATGAAGTCCCGAAGCATTTTACGAAGTACAACATCGAGGCTGGTGAGATCGCCAACATCATAAATAAACTGAAAAAGAAGAAGGCACCAGGAAAAGACAAGGTGAGTAATAACGCCCTGATGAATTTCCCAAAGATCTTTATTGAATTTCTCACCAATATCATTAGCGACTGCTGGAAATTTTCTTACTTCCCTGTGGCTTGGAAGAAATCTATTGTGTTGAGTATCCCAAAGCAGGGACAAAATCCTGCAATTCCCGCGAGCTACCGACCTATTAGCTTGCTACCCTCGATGTCCAAGGTGTTGGAGAGAACTATCCTTGTCAGATTCCAAGATCACTGTCTAGCAAATGACCTTTTACGGGAAGAGCAGTTTGGCTTTCGTGCTGCCCACTCTTGTCCGATGCAGATATGGAGGCTTGTTGAAGACCTGAGCACCCCCCTGGACCTATCCAGGTACTGTGGGGTGGTATTTCTCGATGTCAGTAAAGCTTTTGACCAAGTGTGGCATGAGGGCCTTGTCTACAAAATGATCAGAGACGGGTTCCCTGCCGATTTGATCTTGATGGTGAAATCCTTTCTTGATGGCAGATCCTATCAAGCCAAGGTTGGAGAAAATCTTTCCACACCCCGTGTTGTAAAGGCCGGTGTCCCTCAGGGTTCTGTCCTCGGGCCTATGCTATTTAATTACTTTGTACATGATTTCCCAAAACCCGATAATTGTAATCTGTATTTTTATGCGGATGACACTGCCATTATGACATGGGCACACCAGCCGGCTCACGTTATCACTCGGCTGCAGTGCGCCTTGAAGCAGTTCGAAGACTGGTTTAACTGCTGGAAGTTGAGCCTTAACGTCGGAAAGTGCAAGGCTTTGTACCTCAATAGGAAGCTCAAGCATCCCCCAGATTCTCTTGTTCTGTTTAATAAGAAAATGGACTGGGTGGACAAGTACCTGGAGTTATCATTGACTCAAGACTCTCATGGAACCAGCATATGTCCTATGCTCTGAACAAAGCGAAGAGGGCTAAGTACAGTATCATAGCTCTTATGGGTCGCAACAGCGCCCTCAGCATTGACAACAAGCTACTTCTGTACAAATCGATTATCCGGACCATACTCCTCTATGGCATGCCTGCGTGGGCGACTATCTGTAAAAGCAGATGGAGTGAACTACAGTCATTCCAGAATGTTACCCTGAGGACCATTGCCCAGCTGGACAGAAGGACGGTGAAAACCCAATCCATCCACCTCGATTTAAACATGGCCCATATCGGTAAGTTTATACAGGATCTCCTTTTGATTATGATACAGAAGATGAAGACTCACGACAATAAGCTTGTGAAAGGGATACTGGAGAACTCAATGAATATGAACTGGCATACGAAGTATCGTAAACCGAGGCACGTTCTTGACATCAATTTTGAAGATATTAGCAACGTCTCTTTCCCAGACTACTGGAAGATGAGATAATCTTATTTCTCCTTGTATTTTTTGTTTCGTTTGTTTTTTGTTTCTGACAATCGTCAATCTTACTTTCTTTTTTGTATAATATGGAAGACCGCTTGGGTTGGTTAGGCTTCTTGACTACCTCAGTGTATTTCCTTTGGAGTTTATTCTGGTTAGATGAGCTTTGTGAAAGCGCTGCTTTCGTCCCATCCTAACGAATGTACACTTCACTGTTCGGTTGTCTGTAACATTCAGTCTTGTTGAAAAATGGACGCGTCGCGTCCGAAATACGCACTCAGGCGTAATAAATATTTTGTTGTGGAAAAGCGGTTTTGGCTCATTGTGTTACCATTGATGTTATTTATCTACAGTTAAGGTAATTTGGTTTTTTATTTTTATATGCTTAAAAGATTGTCGCTATACAGATTCATGTTTATTCAGAAAAATAATTTAAAAGATTTGCCGCAGCATTGATTAGGCCGTGGCCTAACTAACGTGATATACGGTAACTAAATTAAAAACACTATAGCTGCCGCCACTTAAGTTGAAGGATCTTTTTGACTTGTGCAGTAAGTCATCTCATCAATATCCTTTGTCTGGATTTTACCCGTGATGCACTTGTTTTACTATAGTAATGGTGGAGATATCGTTGAAACGTGGAAAGCCTATTAAAAGTCATAATATATAACAAATTGCATTCGAGTCGACTATTCTGCGTCCTTTTTTAATTTAATAATTTAATTTATCTGTTTAAAAGAAAAAACGAAAATAGAAACGAAATATAAATACGAAAATAATGTTTCGAAAACGAAAGTGGATGTTTTATGGAATAGCTAAGCGATTTAGTTCCCGTTAACGTCTATTCGCTGGCGTTAGAAATGACGCCATCCTGTCGTTCAACTTATGTGCGGCAGCTATAAACATTTTTCAGTTTATTTAATTCTGAACAATGACAAATTACTGTTTTACCACAATAATTCACAACAATTACTGAGTATTGGCTTACAACAATAATCCCTGGCTTCGGATTGTTGTAACTTTCTTTCTTGGCTTCGGTCAGACAGACGAAGAGAATTTGTATATTTGATGAAGCAATTTTCAACATGTTATAACCGATATTTCGTTATATGTGAAACTCAATTTTTTAATGTAAAAATGCATTTTTTACCTTAGAATTCATAGGTCTTAGTTGAAATTTTAAGTATTGCGACTAAAAGGCAATGAAATATCCTTAATCGAACATAAACAAAAAGTGGCATAACAAACACAAGACACTTGTATGTGGACAGACCATAAACCACATGGTTCCCAGGTCAATTCCAAACCCAGTATTCGGTAAACATCTGTTTGGTACATCAACTTCGAAAAAGGGAACAAAAAGATGAAACTCACGCCAATCAAAATAAACACTTTTGAGGAGGTAAGATTGCTGTTTTCCTTGATTGTTCTTCTACGCGAAGTCCAACTGATGATCTCAGAAAGAGAAAAGAATTCAACTGAAAATCAAGTTTTTGGTAGTTTAATCCTAATGTGAAATGTGAAAAGGCAATTCAAATTTTATATTTAGCAATTCACAGTCCCTTGTTATATTTTTATATTTAGCAATTCAAATGGTAAATGGAAATAAATTTTTAAAATCCTGAAATTAGATACTATACTATAGCAAGTACTCTATACTTTGCGTCAATCATGAATTATCCGAGTTTAATCTTTTCAGAAGAACGTTTTATTTTAAAGGGTTTGATTCAATAAACTTAAGTTCCTGCCAACGATAAACAAACTTCAAAGATTAATCGCAAAGAGTTGTTTTTAATTTGTTAATTTCCATTCCATTAAAGCCACAACGTATTATAAAGAAATCGTGAATAGGAGAGGAATTTAGTGTTTTTGGTTGTTTACCTCGCCACAGTCGATGCTCACAATGAAATTTGTTTTTCAAATTGGGTTGGTGACGTGAGTGAAAGCCAGTTGTTTCTTCCTCGGGGAAAGTCTCCGATTCTCAGGGTTCAGTTAAGAGTTTGGGGCCTAGTTGCCCAGCAACAATGCGTAGATTCCTGTCCACGCACGCATGCGTAACAGCGATTTAGATTACACATGTTCCGCACGAAGGAACGGGGAGGTCGACGACCCATCCTGTTCTCTTCTTTCAATTCTGTCGAAATTTGCTATAAAATCCACTTTTCTTCTTCAATTTCTTTTTCTAGTTTTCTTGTCACATTTCGATTTTTACAAATTCTTGTCCTTTGAAAACTTATCTTCAGGTTAAAAGAAATTTGGAGAGAAAATAAATTTCGAAGTGAAAAGTGTTCTTTAAAGATTCTGGTGCAATGACCTGAACAATATTTCGAAAATATAGTTCGAAATCTTATCCTCAGCGCAACTTACCACTAAGCTTTTCTGGCGCTAGCATCGCGAAATTCGACATGGTTAGGATTTTACAACGTTAAATCCACGTAGGACCGACCAGCAATAAAACAGAAAGTAACAATAAAACTCCTTTTCGTTGCGTACCAGCAATAAAACAGGATGTAACCCTAAATTTTTATTTCGTCGCTTTCCAAAGATAAACGACGCGATCTCTAAAGTTGGTTTTTATTTTTAAACACTGGAGCGGCGCTTCTCTTAAGCGGGAGCTACGGTGGAATCCCTAAACACAGTTTCTATTTTTGACCACTATAGTGGCGCTACGGTATATACAAAAAAACTTGGGGGTTTGTTTGTTTGTTTGACAATGCTCTTTGCTCTGTCTATTACCCACAATATGCCACGGACAAACATGCCCACGGATAAACAAAGCAGTCTATTCTAAATAAACAATACATACTTTGTTTGTTTTTGCCAACAATCGGCCACTCGTGTTTGTATCAACAATTGGCTGTAGTGTTTGAACGAGGGGTACTCTAAAAGTTTTTACCCGGAACGCTGCACGCATCTTAACGAAGACCATTCTTTTAGCACTTTTCTAAATACACTCCCTCGGCTCTATAAAAAGGTTCATCTTCTTGAACCAGTCGGACATACATTTTTTTCCAATCCTGAGCAGTGACCTCCAAAATGTAGTCGTTCTTCGCTGCTAGGACATCACCGTCACTGTCGAAATGGAACCCCCTGAGCTTTTTTTGATCTTGGGAACAAAAAGAAATCACAAAGTGTCAAGTCTTAAGAATAGAGAGATATGCGTCAACATAATTGACCCGATTTTCACAGTAAACCTTAGTTGTCTTAACGGTGGCATATGCTCAGGCGTTGTCAAGATGCAATGTGGTACCTTAGAGCACGTGCTACTAAGCCAGTTTCTACTATCTTTAATTACACCCTATATTCACATATGACACATCGTTACGAGTTATTTGATATATTACATGCCATATCTTTGCATTAAAAGCTTCCAATGGTACCATATATTACCATAAAGCACGTTCTACTAAACCAGTATCAAGTATCATTAATTACTCGTTATATTCATGCATGGCACGTCGTTACGAGGTGTTTGATATATTACATGGCATGTCTTTGCATTGAAAGTTACCAATGGTACTATATGGTACCATAGAACACGTGCTAATAAATCAGTTTCTGCTATCTTTAATTATACGTTACATTCATGTATGACACATCATTACGAATTGTTTGATATATTACATGTCATACGTTATCCTTGAATTTTTAAGGGGGTATCATAATGGTACCATTAGTGCACTTGCTAATGTATTTCATTCATCTCACCTTAGAACTTTGTTCGTGCTCTGTCCCATATTTATCGATTGGCAGAAACTGAATGTGAAAAAGTTAATTCTTTACAAGTAACCGTACTAAATAATAAGCTCCTTAATAATAAAGAGATCCTTTTATTTAGGAAAGCCTAATAATACTTGTCTATCACGTGCATCCTGCATGAGCCTCATCCCAACAATGTAAAGAGCCTGCACGGAGACGAATGCACGAGAGCCTTCACTTTAAAACTTCAATGAATGCAGGCATAACAAAGAATTTGCTGCTCATTTTGACATGAACTTACAATAAATCAAGCAGAGCTTTCCTTCTTTTCCTTGTACGTTCTTTGGTAGAAATATGATTAACAAGGCCTTTTTATGACGATATAACAATGTATGAATTTTTAACTGCACAGGCTTTCTTTTTAGGAGGTGTTGCCTCGACAATGGGTGCGTTCGGAGAACAGCCACTGGTGAATTCCTCGAGAATCAGAGAATTCTCCTTGAAACACGAGAGAATTCGAGAATTCACGTACGTCTCGAACGCCTCAGTGAATTCTCGGTGATAGTGGTGGATTATCCAATATGGAGAATGTGAGCTTGCCTAATCGTCTTTCGGAACATTATTTTCTCAAAATCATATGAATTGTGAGTTAAATGAGCAACTGTGGGACATCTACAGTAAGGGAGAGGAAGAAAATACTCTGTTGTGTTTTGGAATGCAAAGAAATAAAATAATTCGTTTTAAATTTATAATGACAAATAAAATAAAAAAAAATAAAAAGGTGGAATACTGAAACACTAGTCGTGCGAAACTAAAACGGAAACAAAATTAATTCAGCAAAATGAAGGTAATTAATTCCTTCTATATTAATTTATTTTATCTAAATAAAGTATACAGGGTGTCCCGTAAGTCGTGGTCGTAAATTTAATGGTATGCATATTCAATAGCAAGGAACAAAAAACTCCCTATGAACATAGGTCGAACAACGCACCGTTTCCGAGAAATGATGACTTTATTGATAAATAGAGCAACAATCCGTACAAGTGTTCCTTTGGTAGTCTCTCGTGGACCTTGAACTCATAGCAAATGCTCAAAATGTTCCGACTTACATCCTCTGCGATGGCGATTCGTCTTGTGCTGGTGGTTGGATCCTCTTCCACACACAGCAGTGTGGCCTATTCCCCTGCAGCAGCCCCAACGATTCGCGGACGTCCTTCGCGGGGGGTAATGTTAAATGTACCAGTGTCACGTAAACGCTGGTGAACACGGATGAACATGCGACGATCAGGGTGTTGTCGGTTTGGGTACTGGTCTCTGTAAAGACGCACCGCGTCTGTTATATACCCATTTGCCTGACCGTACGTGAAATGCATATCTGCCAACTCGGCATTGCTGTAACCTGCTGCAGTCATGTAGTCTCACTCAAACACAGTCCAGGCAACGAATCAGCAAGGTGTATGAACAGGGCATTCCATTTACATGGCAAGGGGAAGAGGTTTAGTTTCTTTACGTATCATCATCATCAACATTATCATCATTTCTCGGAAACGGTGCGTTGTTCAACCTATATTCATAGGGAGTTTATTGTTCCTTACTAATGAATATGCATACCATTAAATTTACGACCACGACTTATGGGACACCCTGTATATTTAATCAAATATATAACGATCTCTAAATATATAAAATTTACCCAAAATTCTGATACAAATAAATTCATTGTCATATGAAGTTTTAACTTTGTTTCTAATAATGAAATAATGAGCTAAGTTTATTTTGATCGATATTTTGAACAAACAATGCTATATTGTAAAGAAATAAAACAATAAAGCCTATTTTGGAAAAAAAAATTGTTCTTTAAAACTTTTTGTATTATCGTAAAACCGCTTGTCTTTTTATTAACAATAACTTTTAAAAGACGCACAAAAAATCAGCAGTTTAATTGCTTTTTAAACTCCAAAACATTTGAAATCTGACGAATAAAGCTTATTCTTTTCTCCTTCTAAACCAAGGAATTGAAAACGAAAATTGTTTACGTGCCCGTTTATTTCATTAAATTTTTTTGCCATCAAAATTGAAGAACGTTGAAAAAAAAAAAGATTGATTTGGAAAATTTTGCTTGACAAGGTTTCGTGTGGAACCGATTCTGGTTGCTATAGCTACAGAAACTCGAAAAGAACGGTCTTCAAAGCAAATATGGCAATTCCTGTTGCGCGCAACTCGTTTCATTGTGTGCAGAAGAATCTGAAAAAGCTAATAATGTACTAATGACGACGTGCTTGTTGAGTAGCGTCTAATTGAATTCCAGCGGCTATTAGCAACGCCACCTAAAGAGAAGGTCTGTTCATTGAAATATCATGCATTGTTATATCATTATCAGAGGGCGAGATTTAGGGCTTATTTTTAGTAGAAATCCCTAATTGTTGGTAGACGTTTCAGTGAACAATGTATGACGTTTCAGTGAACAGGCCTTCTCATTATACTGTATCCAATGAAAGTTTGAATGGGCGTGTCCAATTAAATTTCCAATTTCAATTGTTAGACATTGTTAATTTTATCTTGCAACAATGCCTAAACAATTGAAAGCGGAAATTTAAATACACACGCCCATTCAAGCTTTCGTTCAAGCCCCTAATCTAACCAATGATTGGTTTGGTTTGTTTGGTATTAACGTCCTTTTCAACTGCTATGGTCATTTCAGGACGGCGTTATACGGGCAGCAAATTTTGCCTCGCAAGAGTTATATGGTCCCCAACGGTTTTACTTTCCTTCCGAAGGAAGTGCGTGATCTCAGGATTTCCCCCTGAAAAATCCTCGTCGTCCTCGGCCGGGATCGAACCCGCGAACTCGGGCATCAGAGGCGATCACGCAACCGCTGAGCCACCGAGGCCGATCTAACCAATGAGAAAGACAATTCCCCGCCAACACCAACTAAAGAAAAGGCCTAAGCGCGGAAAATTCATACATTGTTAAACGTCTTAAGTATTCATCTGTCAACGCATTTCTACCAAATAATAAGCCCTAATTTCACCTAACCTAATATTTCCTAGGAAGAGGAGCTCTATCACAAGCACATTCTTTACCCGAGGGCGCCTGTCCAACGGGAAAAAATTTTTTAAAAGGCCTACAGTTTATAAACAGCCACCACTCTACCAGCCGAAGCTCAGAGAAAAAGGTGGTACTTAAAACGTATGGGCAACGGGTACGCAGTCAATTCTTTTGCAAATTCTGCACTTCTGAATTTGTGGCTGCTTGAGCTAGTGCTGACCATTGAACGAGCAACAATCGGCATCACATCCAATCGGCTCACTGTCGCTCGGGTCACGTCCTTGATGAGCGAGGAAATTTTCTTTGCTTTCATGCTAGTAGAGCCAACGCCTCCTATAAGGAAAGCCTCGGCACTGAAACGTCATACATTGCTACATCATCATAACTCGACCAAATTTAGGGCTTATTGGTAGAAATATGATTAACAAAGAACGAAGTATGATGATGTAACAATGTATGACGTTTCAGTGCGGAGGCTTTCTTAATAGGAGGCGTTGGCAGAGCTTGCACCGCAGATTAACGATTTCACAGATGCGACAATCAATGTTAAAGCAATGGAAACTTTATAGCTCATTGTTTTGACGTCATTGATTGTAGCCATGCCCCAGGCTACCGCCAGGTGCGCTGTTTGTAAATTTTCGCTCTTACGTGTATTTTGATGTTTAATAAAAAATTTTTATATGTAAATTTCCAAAAGTGTATATGTTTTTTATGTGGTGGAAAGTGCATTACTCGTTGTTTTTATTAAATACGTTAATTTAGTCTAGTCATCGATTGTAGCGATAGCCTGGCACACAATCACATGACCACTTTCCATTTTTCTCCATAAGACGTCATCAATCGTCGTATCTGTGAAATCGTTAATGTGTGGCTTGCACTATAATCTATCCAGCCTTAGTTTGCGCGAAATGTGATGGACATGTTAATTGTTATGTATTGTTTATTTTTTGTCGTAACAATGTCCAACAATTGAAACGGCCAACACATTACGCGCAAACTAAGGCTGGATGGACTATAGCGATTTGAATTTGCGATGGCCTTTAGACAGCAAGAATGTAACAACGAGAGAAATATAAGGAAATACGAGGGTCTAATTTTGTGCGAAACTTATTTTTACGAAAAATTTGTGTGAAAACCGAATATCTCAACTACCCAAATGGACTGACAACATTGCAGACTACTTTATATTGCCACTTTTTGAATAGTTATAGTAAACTGATCGCAAGAGATAATGAAAATTAGAGTGAATTTATAGGATTGGATAAAATAATGGAAATAGCTTGTAAACTAAGGACAACTTTATTAATTTGGGACAGAATCATCCTCTGTTTGCAATGCAGCCCAAATACTTCTAGAAAAGAAGCATACTAGATGGTGGATAAATGTGAACACAAAAGAAAATTTCAACGCTACTTTTTTGTTTAATAATATACAGTAAACTCTCGATTATCCGCGGTTTTTCTTTTCTTTTTTTTTTTCTTTTTTTATGCGATGATAAATTACGGTATTAATAGATTATCTAAAATGGTAGATTAAGTTATGCAATTACGCCTAAATAAACTTCAATCACAAATAAAAAGAGGCGTTTTAACATAAAAAAAAACAAAAACAATTCCCCGATTTTTTTGTAAAAAAGTAAACTAATAAACTTGTAAGTACAGAAATCTACTGTTTATTAAGTCATAATTGCATGTGTAGGCCCCTACTGTAAAAAAAATTGTTCAAAAGCATTCGTGTTGACTTGTTGTCATGGAATTCGAATGACATCCCGAATTCCGATGACGTCGTCTGTCGCTTTCGTTCTCGATATGTCTATCATTCGAGTCAGAAGGCGAGACGACGTAGCCGCCGTCATCAACATCGACATGAGAAAGCCAATCACGGACAAGAGCGGGATTTTCATCGGGAGACGAAAAAGAGCGAACGTGGTCAGAGGAGTACGAGAGCCGATGGGTATGGAAGGAAAATCCAGGGGAGCGGCCCGAGGAGATGCGAGCCGAGAAGCAAAGATCTTCTGGCGATAGAGAAAACGAGAGGAGCGAACGGACGAGTGCTCCCCACGGCAGCGAGCTCTTCGCCGTGTTCAACGCGACGTAAGCAGGAGAGCGAGTCGTGCGGCGAAGCCTTCAAGCCAACGAGTCTGCCGACTTGGCAACATGGCAGAGCTAATGGAGAGCCTCCCCTTCAGCCATTTCTCACAAGGTTTCAGCGAATCCTGCGTTGGACTTTCAGCGAAAGGACATTTGTGCTGGAAGAGTTTCTTTTCAAGTAGGCATAAACGCCCAGCTATTTAAATCTTCTTTCCCTGAACTGCCCCTGAGTGGATGCCCCCTTGCCGTGGGTCAGGGGTTTGGGTACTTCAGGGATTCTTTGAGCTATGCTGGTTGTAGCACTGCTACTTTAGGGTCACTCTTACCAGAAAGGTCATGGTTGAGAAGTGAGACGAAGAATATCCAAACGAATGATGTCGACGAATGAGAGAATTCATACTGCATCAGGTGTGGCGCAGGTTAAAGTCACCTGCGTTCGGGAGTTAGGCAGAGGCTCTCGTTCGAAAATTAGTCGACAGTCTCCCGGCTGTTATCTCGGAGCAATGCCTCCGAGAAGCCCCACCAGAGCACTCGCTATGCGCTTGGGGAAACGGTCGGGGGCAGCGCATGCCTTTACCCAGGAGGAGAAATGGGTAGAGCGACAACGGGATCAGGTGCTGTCAATCGGCACTTGGAACGTATTCTCCATGACAGGAAAGGAATCAGAGTTAGTGGAGGAAGCCAAACGGTATCGACTGGATATCTTAGGTATTACCACTTCGAAACGTCCGGGTTCTGGAACTGTGGACTTAGGAGGGTGGAAGCTCTTTTACTCAGGTGTCGACCCTAACATGACTGCCCAGGCGGGAGTGGGGATACTCAGAAGTCCCTGGCTGGCAGATTATGTTGCAGATAGGACGCCCTTAGGTGAAAGACTGTCTCCTGAGGCTTCAGATAAGGAAACGGTCTCTCTCTCTCTATTCCTTGCATACGCTCCGAATGCAGTCACAGAGTACCCACTTTTTCTAGATGAAGTTGATTCTGCTCTTAGCAGGAGAGGGAGTGCAGATTCTGTCATCCTGGTGGGGGACTTCAATGCACACGTAGAGGCTGATGACCAAACGTGGAAAGGCGTGATTGGGAGGAATGGTGATCCCGATTTAAATGCGAATGGGAGGTGCTTGTTGGATCTCTGTTGCAACAATGGACTTTCCATCACAAACACCGTCTTCCAGCACAGGGATATCCATAAGTATACCTGATACAGGGATGCTGATACTTTTGTAATCGTTTCAGCCGACTTATTCCGATCAATGTTGGATACTCGTGTGAGAAGAGGGGCAGAACTCTAAACTGATCACCACCTTGTTGTCTGCACTTTGCGGTTCTCTGAATCCATGGCAACCAAGCGAAATACTAGGTTCAGACAAACTTAGCGCATCAAATGGGAGGCATTGGAGGATAGAGCTGTGAGGAAGACCTTTGCAGATAACATATCTTCAAGTTTCAAAGAACTACCCATTGATCGTGGTACCGTTGAAGAGGAGTGGCAGTTGTTTAAAACTGCCGTGATTACTTCGGCTACATTGTGCTGTGGTCGTAAGCGGCTGAGTGTGGCGCAGGGCGGTGAGAAAAGGACTGCATGGTGGAACAGTGAAGTCCAAGAAGCTGTCAAGAGAAAGAAGGAATCCTATTTGCTATGACTTGTAAATAAGTCAACTTCGAGTCGAGTGCGGTAAAAGAGGCGCGAAAAGCAGCAGCAAAGACAGCATCAACAGCTAAAGCCAAGGCCTGGGAGAAGCTCAGGGAGAAATTGGAGGCAAACTATGGTTCGGCAAACAAGGTATTCTGGCAGACCGTGCGCCGCCTCCGTGGTAAGAAATCTCTTTCCTCACAAACTATTAAGAGTTCAGATGGGAGGCTTCTGAAAACGGAGGAGAGCGTGTTGCATAGGTGGAAGGCATACTTTGCATCTCTTCTTAATCCGGTGACAGCAACAACTGAGGCACATGAGGTCCACCTTGGACCAGAGATCAGAGAGATTGCAACAACTATCGAGGCATCTCTTTTTTCAGCATTCCTGGGAAAATGTACGCTAAGTGTCTGGAGAAGAGAAGTCGGGAAATAGTCGACTCCAAACTGTCGGGGGAGCAGTGTGGTTTCCGACCTGGCCGAAGCACGACGGATCACATCTTTGCTCTAAGGCAAATCTTTGAAAAATCCTGGGAGTATGCAAAAGAGGTCTACGCTTGCTTTGTGGACCTCGAAAAAGCATATGACAGAGTTCCTCGGGAGAAGCTCTGGCAAGTGTTGCAAGAGAATGGAGTGGATGGGCAATTACTAGTTGCTATCATGCCTCTGTACGAAAGCTCTGAGATGTGTGTCCGGATAAATGGCATTAAGTCAAGACCGTTTACCGTGGGTGTTCGACTCCGCCAAAGGTGTTTACTTTCGCCCCTCTTGTTCATTATCTTTAAGGACTGAATAGACAGGGGCAGCCGAGGCGATGAGCGTATTTGTGTGGGCGACTGCCTGGTGGAGAGGTTGTTCTTTGCTGACGACCTTGTCCTCCTTGGATCTTCTCGCACAAACCTTCAGCATGCACTAGACTGGTTTGCAGCCAAATGTGAAGAAGCTGGGATGAAGATCAGTGTGGCTAAAACCGAGGTTCTGGAGGAGAAACCAAGGTTCTGGTGGCATAAACCCCTTTCAAGACAGCCTAGTCAGTGCGCTCTCCATGTTAGGGTAGCCTCATTGAGACAGGTGGAGAAATTCAAGTATCTCGGGATTGCATTCACGAGTCATGGACGGCAGGAGGAAAAATTGGATGATCGGATCGGTGCAGCAAGCTGTGTCAGACGTGAACTGTGGCGATCCGTGGTAACGAAACGCGAGCTGGGTAACAAAGCCAAACTCTCCGTCTTCAAATCTTTGTCCCCATTCTCACCTATGGTCATGAGGCTTGGGTAATGACCGAAAGAGTGCGATCTCGGGTACAAGCGGCCGAAATGAGATTTCTGAGAGGTGTGGCAGGTTTTACCCTACTAGATAAAGTGCACAGCAGCACAATAAGGGGGTCTTTAGGTGTTGAGCCGCTACTTCTCCGCATTGAGAGATCTCAGTTCCGCTGGTATGGCCACGTGATGAGGATGCCGCAAACTGGTCTTCCTAGGCAGTTGTTATTTTCCAAGCCGGTGGGTAAGAGACCAAGGGGTCAGCCTAGAACCAGGTGGCTATACTACATGGAGAATCTGGGTTCGAGTCGCTTGGGTATTACCAGAGACGACATGTGCCTGATTGCGGAAGATCGCGATCGCTAGAGATCCTCCATAGGGCTGCTGCCCCCGTGACCCTAACGGATAAGCGGGTTTGAAAAGTAAGTAAGTTCCCCGATCTGACTCGTTCTGAGTTACGATACCGGTCGTGTATACGAGGAATGTGGCCGTTTAGTTTATCGGCATACTTAGAACGTGACCTGGGCTTCACGTTGGTGAATTTTCTTCAATGTTAACAGAACAGTGAACAGTCTTAGCCATGCCATTTTTTCCGGTACCCCAAATAGTATAGAGAAGTACGTTTTCCGGGTTTGACTTACCTGTTTCTAACTCCTGGCTTCGTAATTCTAGTACCCGATTCCGAGCCTTGTTTACTGCTACAACTATTCACGACTGGATTCATCTATCTCTATAGTTTCTGTGACTTTTGGCGCGTTCTTCAAATTAAGTGTAATAAGCACGTATTGTGAAGCCAGTGCTGTGATTTAAGAAAAGGCCAAGTGCGCCATGACTTGCTTCGGTGATACTGTGTCTTTTTAGTGTCGTGCTACTCATCGAGTGTGTGTTCCACTAAAGTTAACCTATTATATTCTTCTGTTTAATTACCCTCATTAAGGGCATAATAGTTAAGTGCCTCAAGGTAATCTTGATCTTGTGTTATGTGGATTCATGACTCATTATTTATTACTTATTGACTGAAGGTGTCAATTGTTATTTTGAACATCTTAACGGAAGTCGTTAATATCTGATCATTAAGTTTAGTTATAAGTATGCATTATCCTATAAGTTCATAGGTGTAAGCATTTAGTTCATTTTGTTTGTGCTTATTTATTTATGTATTCCATTGCTTTATTAAACAATATTCGACCTTTAATCTGCTATCTGTTAACGTGTTTTCTTTCCGCTGTGCATTTTACCATTCTGCTCATGATAAACACGTTACGCTTGTCCTTTTTCAGGCAATTTGCGGATTATTCGCGGAATTCGGTTATCCGCGGTTGCCGTGCCACCCGATTCGGCGGACATTCGGGAGTTTATTGTACTTAAAACAACCCGAGAGTTGTCTCTCAAGAGGAACAATCCCAACACGGATATAAAAAGCCATATTCACAGCAGGATTCGAACCCGCGATTCGCTAGTCTCAAGAAGAATAAGGCTCAGCGCTCTCGACTACCAAAAGCTTCCCACATCTCTTTCTTGCAACCATGATTTCACGAAAATTAATATGATGTTGAACCTTCCTTTGCTTTTATTACGGCCTCTACTCTTCTAGAAAACCTTTCAACCAGCTTTTGGTAGATAGCTTCAGCAATTTCATCCCGATAAAACCATTGATGAGTTTATTTTCAAATGGGGCGTTGTTGTCTCGTTTCAAATGAGAATCATATAGGGGTTCCATGGAAAATGGAATATAAAGAGCAGTTGCAGACAAAATGCTCGTGCAGACAAATTTTTTAGAATCCAACCAAATTTGTTCCAATTACTAATTGATATTGCGTATGAACACTGGCAAAATATTTTGTTCTAAGTCCAACTCGTTTCTTTGATATATACGTTTTTATACAGCACTATATTCGTGAACGTTGGTGAACGGTCATTCGAAAACAAAAAAATCATAATTCCTTAATAAATCGAGATTTCTTCACGAAAGTTTGTAACAACATAAGAAATAGTGATGAGTATTGAGCGAAATAGCATAAAAGCAATGTTTTTACTATTTAATGAAAATAACCCTATATATATCATAAAATGGCTGAATACTATTATGCTGTATAGAAGATAAGGGCAAGACGAATGAACGACGAAATTTTACCAGCAAATACATTCAACCATTTTCGATACGTGGTAAAAGTTTCAGTTTGTATTTCACCTCCCTTCCGCCTCTCCACGTATTTAACTACGCGCATGTTCAAACCTGCTCGCCACCCGTCTATGCATGTCTTGAAGGCGAAGGCACTCCATTGTCAGTCTCTCATTAGCCAAACTGCGTGTCACATCAGTCTCTTGAGTGACTTATCTTTCACTTTTACACTTAATAGTGTTATCCTTCAATCTACGAGCTGAAGAACTATCGAGTAAGTGAATTAAATATGTTCACCATAAATATTTACGTGTTCGTACCTTACAGTACATTGACCGCTCTACATTGAAGACCATTCGAAGAATTCGTTGAAGATCTTATAAGATTTGGACAATGTATCGCCCTCATAGCTTCATTGCTCATGAACAGACTCAATATTTGAAGATGTGCATGGAAACACTGATGAAACACGAATGTGTAGTCCTAGTTGACTTCTCTGAGAATTATACAATCGTAGTTCAAGATGTGGTTTAAGGCTATCACTGGACAAATGAGCATTTTGACTCTCCAACCGGTAGTTATTTACATGCACCAGGATGAATCACCGACTGTTCCTAAGCCAGTTTCTCTATGTATAGTAAGTGATTGTTTGAACCATGTAACCAGCACTTTCTACCATTTCCAAAAAGTTGTAATTCAGCACCTCAAAACATTAGATAATAATATACAGAAAATATATTACTTTAGCGATGGAGCTGCATCTCGGTACAAAAACAAGAAAAACTTTGCCAATTTAGTTAATCATAAAAATGATTTTGGAATAGATGCCGAATGGCATTTTTTTGCCACAAGTCATGGGAAAAGTCCATGTGATGCTATTGGTGGGACAACAAAGAGGTTAGTGACAAAAGACAGCCTACAGCGTCCATTTACGGACCAAATTCTATCCGCCAAAGATCTTTGCAAATGACCATATTACTGGAATAAAATATTTTTATGTGAATAAAGACGACATTGGTCTCACAGAACTTGAATTGATGGAACGATTTAATAACTCCATACGAATTTCTGGTACAAGAGGAAGCCATTCTTTTATACTAAGAGATGACCGACATTTGAGAGTTTCTAGAGTTTCATTGTCACCTACATTCTTTGATACTCCTGTGTTAAAAAGGGTGTGAAATATATCTTTAGAAACTACGTTATATATCAGGCTCACAGTCATTAAGATTTCGATTTTGACAGTTAACAATAAACAATTTGTATCTCCTTCCAGAAGAAAAATACAAATCCATTTTTTTGTACAGAAAGTATACATGATGAATAATATTATGTATAAAATTCGATTGTTTTTCATTTGCCCTCTTCCACAATAAATTTTCAAAAATGACTCAAAAAAATTATATTTTTTCCTCTTTTCAGCCCACGTCTTCAAATAGATCAATATGTCTCATACATCGAAATCGGCCTCGGTGGCTCAGTGGTTGCGTGATCGTCTCTGATGCCCGACGACGACGACGAGGATTTTTTCAGGGGGAAAATCCTGAGATTACGCAATTCCTTCGGAAGGGAAGTAAAACCATTGGTCCCGTGTAGTCGTTTGCAGGCCTGGTCGTTTGCGGCTGCACGTTAAAGAACCCTTGCGAGGCAAAATTTGCGGCCCCTATAACGCCGTCCTGAAATGACCATGGCAGTTGAAAAGACTAATACCAAACAAACCAAACCAACCAATCATACATCAAAACGTGGCGTTATAACACCATCATAACTGGAGAAAGTTTCGTGAAATAATTTGCAGTAGTACCTTCATAAATTATTTTTTCCCTTTTCGGTTGAGTTCCAAAGAATTGTACACTCCTCTATGCGTAACTGCCTATTACTCGAAAACTACTGACCCAAATAAAAAGAGACTGCGTTTTCTTTCAATAAAATTAAAAATTTCAGCGCCACAGGTTTTTGGCGAAATTCGTCGAATTGACATGGAATGACTCTATAAACAATCAATAATTAAATCATTAGATGGTCAGTGAGGGTTTTAATGGTACGCCTACCTCAGCTGTTCGAATTAATGATGAAAAATAGGAAAGAAAATTCCGCAGCCTGGATTCGAACCAGGAACCTTTGGCTCGGACCGCCAACGCGCTAACCAATTGCGCCACTGGTTAGCGCGTTGGCGGTCCGAGCCAAAGGTTCCTGGTTCGAATCCAGACTGCGGAATTTTCTTTCCTATTTTTCATCATTAATCAATAATTATTTCCCATTATAAAACTTGCGAAAAGAAAAAGCGGACATCGTTATCTCTTTCAGAGTTCTGTTTCCCCTTGAAAGTGTTAATGTTCGTTTTTCTGAGTTTATAGAGTTCGTTCCTGAATCCTATATTTCTGTTTGTCCTTTTCTTTAAGGTGCGGTATATATGATTTATGAAATGACTGTCTTTCATCGCTGATTATGGATATCGCAACAATAGTTTCCGAATTTTCGATATATGCTATATCCTTAAAATGAGGCGTCATAGCAAAAAGTAACCAAAACAGTTTAATAATAGCCATAAAATTACTAAATTTTTGCATTGTCCATTGGTTAATATTCCGAAGGACACTATCGATAAATCATAACTATAAATAATCAATATTTAGCCGACACCAATTTGAGGTATACATGTTCATATAGGAGACTCAATAATAAGAAAAAATTTGATAAATCGTTACGGCGATATAACATTTCAACCGGATGATTTGAATTCCGCTATTCACTCAGTATTCAACATGGCTTAAACCCTGGTGCAGTGAATTACAATTATCAACTCAACAAAAGAGAGCCATATTGCATCAAATTTATATCTCATATTTATATTGAAACAGGACATATCTCATTGCTAATTACTATTTGCATGTGTTGTCGTTACATGAATTATATAAATTAAAAAAAATTCTAGGGTCTGTTAGTTTATATTGTTAGAAGTTTAAAAAAATCTAAAGAATTTCAATTATAGAAACTACTGAAGATGCCCGAAAGGACGAAAGTTAACTTTAGTCTATAAAAAATAATGTATTGTAAATTGACATTCTCTTAATAGCTAGATATATCTATATCTTCTTTCTATGTATATAAAGAAGGATGTTTGTGGGTGGGTTTGTGGGTTTGTTTGTTTCTTTCTTATAAAAATCTACAGTTTTATTCTGATCTTGATGAAATTTTGCATACTTAACCTTCAAAGCATGAGTAAGGTCACTGTCCACCTCAGATTTCGAAAAAATAATAATTATTGATAAAAAAAATCGATATTCATGGTTATAGCAGGGCAAAATAATAAGAAATATCTCATGACCAACAATGCTAGGCAAAGTATGAGCAATAATACATAATAGAAGAGGTACCCGGCGTTGCCCGGGATAATTACACTTGCACAAACTTTTCCTTTTATTGTTGGTCATGAGATATTGATTGTTGATCCCTGCCTTGTGTTGGTGCATTGCGTGTTTATACCATTGTTGACACCTATTGTTGCACAAACTTTGCCTTGCATTGTTGGTCATGAGATATTTCTCATTAATATGCCTTGCCATAACCATGAATATCGATTTTTTAACGATATTTATTATTTTTCCGAAATCTGAGGTAGACAGTGACCTTCTTCATGCTTTAAAGGTCATGTATGCGAAATTTTATCAAGATCGGAATAAAACTGTAGATTTGTATAAAAAACAGACCCACAGACAGACCCACAAACATCCTTCTTTATATATATAGAAGACTAGCAAAGGTACCCGGCGTTGCCCGGGATAATTACACTTGGATGTAAACAGAACAATCTCAAAAAATTAAATTAAATTTTGCAATATCTTAAAAATAAACACATGAAAATGCTTAGAATTAATACAGTAAAAATTCTTAATGAAAATTTGAAAAAAATCTTTTTAAAGGCTCCAATAATTTCTTACTCAGGTAATCTTACTTCAGATGTACACTTGATGTTGTTGCAATTTCCACTCTTCTCTCGTTGTGTTGAAGCAAAATTTGGCCTTTCATCACTTTGGGTAGTCTAGCGGTCGCCAATTCTTCTATTTACTTGCTTCCCATTTGCTCAATACAGCATGGAGCTAAAGGTTTGCTTTCTCTGACGTCTTTCCACTCATTCTCAATAGTCTGCTAACTCTTCATTATCTCCAGCTACTGATCATTTTTAAAGATTTTCAAGAAATTGTTAAGTACTAAGAACTCTCTTTTCTAAAAAAACCCTGAATAACAGGAATTCTATGCATTGTTACAAATTGAAACTTATCCATATTGCATCATCATTTTATGTTCATTG
>JAHWFO010040813.1:3637-53925 GCA_023313115.1 Rhysida immarginata
CAAACTTTATTGCTATTTTAAGAAATGCAGGCTACATTGTACAGTCGTCAAATGGAAATAATCCACACTTGAATTTTACTCTTAAGTTTTACCGTTTCAATATTAATTAATTAAATTACATTTAGAGTTAACATTATTAAGATTATTAAATTTAAATAATTATAATTAAAAAAGCTATTAAAACAACACAATAGCATGAAATGTAATATTAAGTATTAAACTCGTGTGGATTATTTCCTTTGGTTGACTGTACATTGGTATACAACAAGTGCCAAAATGTTGGAATAGTGCTTATATTTTCCAAAATTTACCATTGGGTTGCATTGCCTTTCCACTTAATGACACTAGCAAACCGTTTTGGAAGCGATGACACCAATTATGTTGTCTAATTTTTTGACTGGAATTCTTTCCTATTCCTGCTAAATATAGGCTTTTAAGTGTGCAACTGTGCGTGGTCTGCATTGGCGCAATTTCCGCATTATAATGTACCAAACGTTTTCAATTGGAGGCAAATCAGGACTGTACGCAGGCCAATCAAGTACCTGCAATCGACGATTATGTATCCAAGCCTTCGTAGAACGCACAATATGGGGCTTGGCATTGTCCTGTTGAAATATGCAGGGACGCTGATGAAACAATCATAGTTTAGATGGCAACATTTGTTCCTCTAGAATCCGTATACAGCATTCAGTGTTAAGAGTACCATCACAGAAGTGCAGGTTGCCCAAACCCTGGGCACTCATGCACCCCCATACCATGAATGAGGCTGGTTTTTGAACCGTATGGTGGTAACAATCCGGATGGTCCTTTTCATCCTTGCTCTGAAGAACCCGACGTCAATTATTTCCGTAAACGACTTGAAAGGTGGATTAATCAGACCATAGGATGCGTTTCCACTGAGCTATGGACCATCTTGCATGAGCTCGTGCTCACTGAAGTTGACGGCATTTCAGGACGGTATTGATGTATGGCTTGCACTGAGCATTGAATAGGTTGCATCTCCGAGTACAGCGATAAATTGTATTGGTTGATACACGTTTTCCAAAGAATCCCTGAGCCCATGATTTGATTTCGACTACAGATTCATGCCTATTTTTAACGCAACATCGCCAGAAGGATTGAAGGTCACGTGCATTAAATACTGGTTTTCGTCCTTGTCCTTTACATATGGAAAATTCACCGCTTCGCGGTAACATTTAACAATATTATGAATGGTAGAGGGAGGCAGATTCAAAATTCTAACAATTTCCTGTTGCGATTCATTATTTTCGTACCTTTGGATTATTCGCCTTCGCAAGTCATTATAAACGGGTTTTCCTCAACCCATAACGGTGACAAAACTGCGGAACCCGACTTTTCTGCATCTTATATGCTCATGCAATCTTGAATTCGTCACATTCTAGCCATTTCTCGAACATTCTACCACGTTCTGGGGCTTCTTCTGCACATGTCCCAACTATTTTGACACGTGTTGCATTTTGCATAAAGTACAAATGTCTCAATGAAATAATTAATCACGATAATTCTATCAGTTTTAATTAAACCACATTGCAAACAGGTTACAAATCTCCAAACTCTGTGTGTATTAGCTTTTTTTTTAGTGTGTCCCAACATTTTTGGATTTGAGGTTTGTAAATAAAGCACTCGAGAGTGCAGATCACTTTTATTCTGCATACTGACAGAACATCACATTGAACTACAAAACAAAACTAAAATGATACAAGGAATAAGAATAAAGTAACAAATCAGGTCGAGGAAGCCTCTCAAAATGGTTGCCCCCAGCTCCAATGCACTGGTTACATCTTCAGACAACTGAGCTGGTAGCTGCCACAATCTTGACTACAAGCTTAAATGGATGCAAAACAGGAAGAGTACATTTAAGAATAAATAGGTAAACCTATGTTTTTTTTCTAGGAAATGACTCTAAATAAAAGAAAATAGACAAACGTCGATATCTCGCACACGATCGATACTAGATGTGATGTTTATAGGAGAAGTTTGGGTCACCCTGTATATTTTAAATCGCCATTTGTGACTTACTTACTAACCTCTCCTCATATTATTAAAAAAAAATAAAAAATAAAAATAAAAAAAAAAGAACCAGGGCCCATAAAATGAAAATTAGAGAACTAGACTCTGCTAATGAAATATTAAATTGTGCATTTAATATGAAGCAAATGTAGACATAAATTAGACTGCATTACCTTGGATTCACACAAAAATTTGGAGTGTTATTTGAAACATGAGAATAACTACAGAAAAGTACAACTAGTCGTTGATGATGGAATGGATCTAGAGAATCAACCTATTAAAAAAAATAAATTAAAAAAAAAATTAAAGTACTATCTGTATGCCAAGAGAAGACGTTGCTAGGGAAAGATATTGTCGCTTGGTACAGCGCTGTAGAGTCAGTTTAAATTCAATGAGAGAGGAGTTCATTTAAAAACTATGAACATTTCTATCTTAAATCATTATCAAGGGTCTTGAATATAAATTTTAGGTTACAGAGACTCTTATAATATCAAAAGACATTATAAGAGCCTTTGTAACCTAAAATTCATATTCAAGACCCACGATAACAGCATAAAGCCGAAATGTTCATTGGGTCGTTTATCACTATATTGTTCCTCTTATTTATCTTTATTAAATAATGTATTATTGAAGACTGAATTCCGTACTGTGATTTATATATAATAATAATACAAAATCATTTGAAGTAGAATTCTCTCGTATTGCACTTTGCTTTTAATAAAGCATGTTTAGTAAAGAAAAATTTCGCTTCAGTTGGAGAAAAAAAAAAGTTACAAAATATGAGCATCATTTGTTACAAGATGAATAAACTCCCCTCTCATTGAACCTCTACAGTGCTGCACCAAGCGACAATATCTTTCCCTAACAACATCATCTCTTGACGTGCAGACATTAAGACAATTGATGAAATGCAAATGAAACTTCTTAAATTGAAATTCACAATAAATCTTCCCTTCTGCAGATTTAAAAAGTTAAATAACTTACTAAAGTGTTCAATACTCTAAGAAGCTTAATCTGTTTAATTTTTGGTTCTTATAATGCTTCTTCTAAGGTGCACAGTAATAAATAAAAATTTCAAGCATACACACAAAAATTTATGAGTAGAGTAATCCCTCGGTATCCATGGTGTTACCATCACCGGTTTCGAGCATCCACGTCAAATATCTTATATACCTCTAGGTCATTCCATGTCAAGTCATCCAGGCCAATGGAGAAGTGAGATTTTGTGTACCACTATTATACTTAATTTCATGAACTTTGGCCAGTTTTTATTGCTCTATATACATTCTGTTGGTAGTAATTGCAGAAAGTTTGATGCATTTGTTACTTCAAAGGAAATTGTGAAAATTTGAAAATTGGCTGCAGTTTTTAAATGGAAAAATGTAGGCCGACAATTTTTCCCTGAACATTCTTTCTGACATGTAGCTTACAAAACCATGAAAGATTTGGCCATATAACATAGTATGTAATTTGTTTTTGATAATATTAAAATTACTTGTCATTTTGGGAGAAATCCTAATATCGGTGGCAGTCCTCCTAATGATATAGGGAGGTAACTAATAAATTCAACATGTGATAACAAAATTTTTTGTGCATAAAATACACTGTAATACAATGGCCTGGTGGGCTTTCACTTCACTGAACACAATTTCTTTGAAGTTAAGAAACATCAGGCACAGCTAGTCACTGGATGGACTACCATCAGTGAGACATGATATTCACCCCCCACCCCCTCCCAGCTGCTGCGACCATCATACAGCAATCGTTAATCCAGGTTCATCCAGGGACCCAATTCGTCAGCCTCTGGCCATACAGTCCCTGGATGGACGTATTGGATTGCATTAAAAATAAATAAATACATAAATAATTAAGTTAAATTAAATTTTATAGATTAATTTTAGTTTTTTTTTGTTAAATTAAAAAAAAAAAATTGGACACTTGCCCCCTCTAAAAATCATTGAAAAACTTAGAAAATGATCTACAAGTCATAAAGTTTCATCACAAAAAAGAAATCAATTCTGAGAATGAATTTTGAGAGCATTTCCATTTAGTATCATTAACATTCCCACAATATCCTTAATAGAAATACCATTAACTACCCAAGAAACATTAACATAAGTGAGCATAAAAATATACAAATGCAACAAAAAAATGCAATAAAAAACAAAATTACAAACTATAAAATGTACTCATACATTACATAATATATGAACACTAATTTTATTACAATGGTAACTTCTGTGTCGGTCTCCCATAATTCCAACCCCACGTCCACGCCCGTGGGAGACGGACAACGACATAAAGTAAGGGATTGCCTGTAAGGGTGAGGTACAGCGGGGATTTTAGAACCCTGGCACCGTTACGGAAGCTGTGAAGGCCTTACGGGAACCCTGAAAAGTGACGGCTAACGGGGCTCTGGTAAAGCCAGCTTGGAGGCTTTAGGAGGTACTCCTCCACCAAGCTAGGCCGCAGCGGGCCAATCACCTGCTAGGCTGAATTAACAAAGATTAAAAGAAGGCAAAGAGATACTACAGGACGGATTACATCAATGACGAAATGGCGCGGACACGGTAGGCAGGCAGCTAAATTGGCAGAAGATCGTAAATCATGGAAATCTCTTTGCAAATCCTCTACACTGCAAGGTAGAAGAGGACTGGACTAAGTAAGTAAGTAACTTCTGTGTCACAACTGATTTAACTCAATGCAATGATACCTAGAGTTTTGTTTATAGTATTTGAACACTTTCTCAAAAATCAATACTATGTCAACATTACACAAAATGCTGATGTTGCAATCTGCATTCAAGTTCATGTGGAACTATATATGCGACAGACGCTTTAATGATTCACATTTAATATTTATTTTAAGAGGACCATTTTTCTTCCACTAATCTTGAAGACTCTTTGCTTCGAGAATAAATATGGATTGTTGCTGTGGTGATATCAACTTCACTCAGAATATGAGAGAATGAATCAATGTCATAAACATCAGTATCAGGCCAATAGAAGAACAGGGATGGTCCATGAGGATGCATGAACCTTACTGTAACATCGCCTTTTTCACCATTCACTTTTTCAACACTCCCCAAGTACCAAGAAGAGTTATATGCACATGCAACATAGTACTTGGGCCACACGGAGCATTCTGGCATTAGTGGCTGAAGTGCAGAGAAATCATGCATGATACTAAAATCAGAATCACATCTTAGCCTTTTTGCTCCGATCTTCATTGGTGATAGTGATATAATGTGATGCATAGATCATCTTCCATGAACAGCTTTTGCACGTTCAAAGCATGGAAAAAGATAATTTCTAAGTTGTACCATTTCATCTTTAGAAACAAAGAGAACTGAAATCCTTGTAAGTTCTCCCAGCAGAATTCAAATAACTGCGACGCTGTAAGTATTTGATCTTTATATAGACTTTGCAAATTTGTTTTTGTGACACGTCTTTTAACAGTGCCACCAATACCATCGCAGGGAGATTTGCCATGGCTGATTGCAAAAAAAAGACCAGCTGCACTTACAATTTTTGTACTGTGCAGCAGATCCATCAGTGAAATATTCAGCATAAGTAAGGGGAATTTCAGGAATTCAGTCACAAACAGGTGACATGGTTGTCATAAATTACCAATTTAATTATTTTTTTTTAAATAGCGTTTTTTCCACACTTCCCATTATTTCTACAAACTGATCCTTTTTGTGTGACAAAGAAAGATTTATAATAATATTGCAAAACTTTCAAAGGAATTTATGAGGGGGCAATACCTTAAAAATTTATAATGCCCATGTATCGATTTTGTTTAAAAGAAATTATTTACATTTTTTTTCTAAGACATAGATTATAAATATTCAATATAAGGAGCATGAACATAAAAATATAAACCTTCCTCCTTAATTTAAAAAAAATTCAAAGTTCTACTGCAAAAATTGTAGGAACTATCGCATTTTTAAATTATAAAGGAGCTCATCTAAGTTCTTGAATCCATATACCGTAACTTCTTTAGATCATAACTGAAAAAGTACTTAACCTGTAAAATTTAAATTTTGGAAATGTTCATATATCTAAGTAAACTTCAGTTACACAAGATTTCAAGGTTTTCTGCGAGGGTGTCATTTTCTAACATTTCTGGATGATTTGATATGGAATGACCCCTCTCCCTTCATATATGATAGGGAATTTGCATATCCGCAGTCTGTCCTGATCTATTTTTAACGGGATTCCCCTTTTCACTTCCTGTCTTTTAGGGAATTTTCCTCTGTTCAAGTGGGAAAATATATTCAAAGCAAGTAACATGTATCTACATGTACGTAATTAATGTTAATTTGTTTTACTGTTCATTTTTTTGGAAATTCTAACCATTTTCCCCTTTAATCGTTGTTGTTTAATTATTATTGAATAGCTTTTTCATATGGTCCAACTTGCCACTTCATGATAAAATAAATAACAATTGCCTTAACTTTGAGCTGACAGACAACTTAACATTCTTTAACCCCTTTTTTTGTCATAAGGGTTTGGTCCCGTTTTCTGCAAATTACATATATGCAGGGGTATTACGGAACCAAGCTCTTGCGGATAATGACAGATTACTGTATAGTGAAAACATACAAAGTTTTCAAAAAAAAAAAATATTTAATAAATCTTAACTATCCGGATACTCTCATGTTCAATTTTTTGCAATTCTTAGTTTAAAAAACAACATTCAAGAGCAGTGCCTTTTTAATTTTTATAACTTTGACAGCACAATAAATAAATAACCGTGCTCATATTAAGTATAATGAAATAACAAAAAGTCAAGTGTTCTTTATTAAGACAACAAATTTACTAGAAGTTTTTGTGAAGCACAGTTGGGAAGCATAATTCTAGAGCTATAAAAATGTATACCAGAATGAAATTTGGCATATGTGGCCTGTATACTTTAGAGCAAGGTGGCTTGCATATTTTAAACTTTGCTTCATTTTTTCATTACTGTGGCTTACATAACATAAATTAAGATAAGTATAGTCTTTGGCATGAAAGAATAAGGAAACTGGTGCATGCGTAATATTTGTGCTTATCGATGTCTAACCTATTCAGAGTTCCTGAAATCATGGTAGCTTCCAACACACCTAAAAGTCTATTTGTTCAAGGAAAACTAAAAACAGTGAAGCTAGAACCATAATTTATTTGTTGTTTAAAATGTATTTGCTGCACAACCATAGAAGATATCAGAGTAGAAGACATGATGGTTGCACAGATGAACAGTGACATTCAGTCAGTAACGGTTCTCATGCAAGAACAGAGTCACATTCACAGAAGTTTATTTTGCAGAAACATTGTACCAACGTTGCATTCAACACTTTCAAAGGAAGTTTCCTGATGCTCTTATACTGTACCAGGGAAAACAAATGTGTATGATCTTGTATACCGGTTTCACGAGACAGGCAGTGTGTAGGATACGCCTAAAAGTGCCCGACAAGCCGTGGTGACAACCACGTTTCTGAAGAAAATTCAAGCTTCCCTGCAGCGCTCTCTGCGGAAGTCGCTTTGGTGGCTGTCTCAAGAGTTAGGGGCCTCGTATTCAGCCTTTTAGAGGGTTACTAAACATCTAAAGGCTACCGCCGTACTGAATTCGAGTAGTGTAAGAGTTCGTTCTTTGGATTCGGAAAAACGCATTCCTTACTGCTAATGTTTTAAGATTCTAAGCGCAAAAGTTTTACACACAAGCGTCATAAAATTAAGGTTCTGTTCTTGCATGAGAACCATGACTGACATAATGTCACTGCTCGCCCGCACAAGCATCGTGTCACGTGGTGCTCTCACGTTATGCAGGGCATTTCAAGGTCACATGCAACTGCTCCAAGCAGCAATACTCGCGCCATCTTTTATGGTTTAAATATGTTTTAAACTTGGAGTTCGGGGACTTTCAAATCACCCTGTATATTTTTAACAATTTAAAGGAGCAAAAGTAAAAAATTTAAACTGGAGTCAATGCTCCAACATAAGGTAAAAATGCAGTATTAATGAGAAAAATGGAAGAAAAATTTCTGTGACCTGGATTCAAACCAGGGACCACGGATTCAAATCTTGCTCATCACCACTCCAACAGGGTTATTGTAAACACAGGAGAGCAAAGCTGTTTCCAAGTGCTTTAAAGACTGTAAGTGTGTAGGAAAGGACTGTTTTAGATCATAGTGTCTCAAGTATGCAATATCCTGTGTTCCTACACCATCTCTCTGCTCAGCAATTAAGAACTGATTATGGCCATTTAGTCAATAAATACAATCAAATTTGAACAAAAAATGTGGATCATGGTAAGCTAAGATGGAAACCAATGATAGGGCAGACACCCAGATTAGTCTTCATCAGCTTTCACATACTTTGGAAAGGAGGAATTCCTGATTTGCAGATGCCTGCCATATAAATGGGCTTCCACCGTGGTTTCCTTTAAGGACACTTGGAGACAGCCTTTGTGTCCCTTGTCCTCGACAGCCCACAGGGTAACGGCAACAAGCATGATAGTCATTGTTCCTGGATCGAATGTAGGTTGTGGAATTTCTCCTTCCATTTTTCCTTCCTTAATATCTTTGATTTAAATGTACGGTAAATAAATTTGGAGATACTAATGATGCAATAATAAAAGACAAGACCAAGGCAATAGGGGCATTATCTTAAACCGTCAGTCAAACTGTGCCAGATTTTTTTCAGCTTTGTTTCAGCTGCGATTTCACCAAAGTAATGACAGGAACAGGTAATGCTCCGTCTCCTATCTTTTCTGATTGGTGAACAAGTTTTACTCATTCATGCAGAAGAATGTTTCCTTTTTCTTTGGTGACATGACTGATTAAAGCACTTCCTGAAATTTACAGAGCTTTATTTTCAATTTAGAAAACAAGCACTAACCTGCCTCTCCCACATAAGCCCAGCATTACTAAGATTATATTTGTTCGCTAGATCCTGATTTTCTGTGATTTTCTGATCTTTCTGTTTTTCCTTTTGTTGATGTGGACAGAGCCGATAAATCCTTCCTCCTCGGGCTCTGAAGTCAGATAATAATCCTCGAAGACAATTATCTTCATCAAATGGTTTTATTAAGCGTTCAGTAATAAACGGATGCCAAGGAACCACAGTAACGTCATCGGTCAAATAACCATTTTCTAAAGTTTCATAAGTAGCAAGTTGTTCTTCGTTGGTATCAGAGAACGTTTTTTTCTTATTAGTTATTTTACCCTTATGCAAATGTATACTCCAATAAATTTCATCAAGAAAATATTGGCGAAGTTCACAGTTACGGCCATGATCGCTTTCTAAATAAGGAACTGAAAATTTCATATAAGGTGAACAAGATAAGATTATGTCATCCAAAGTTTTACGAAAGGTGTTGATAAATGGTAAAGGAGCAACGTGAAGTTGGGAACTTCCACGACGATAACAGTTTTCGTCATCAGAGTGAAGAAGAGTATGTAATGGATCACTAAAATCATCGATTTGATGACTTTCCATTTTAAAAGTTTTGTTGTCAGAATCTACAATAACATCATTCGCAGTATCTAAAGAAATTTTGTTGACTGCATTTGGCTGATTAATGGCTTGAATAATTTCTGTGGATTCTTTCATTTCACCTGCCAAAGAGTTATATCTAACATCAAAATATTCATCATTTCCATTTCCATCCTCGTCAAGTTTATTTTTTCCATCTGTTTCAGCATCACTTGTATCCTTAGAGCCAATACTTCTTTCAATAAATACAGAAGAATCATCATCATCTTTTAAATGCAGATCTTCATCACAAGAGTCAAACTCGTCTTCCTCTCCAATGATTAATGGAATTTCATCTAGTGGAACAGGAGGCATTCCAAATTCATCCATTAGAAATGAACGTTCTAAGCGACAGTTATATGCAACATACACCATGAATTGCATAATTTTTTTAACCTGAAATAATAAAGAATTTACCAAATTAATATCTATAGATAAAACGAGAGAAACCTTAAACTTCATGATATACAAATATTTTGCTAGAATGAAATTTAAAAGTAATGCCGAACTTAGATCTTACGTTAATCCAACTAGATCATTGGAGTGATCAATCTACTTCCTTCTAATACGAGGGCCACTTACAAAGTCAAAGTGTAAGTGCAGGCAAATGTGTTGTTATACAAAACAATACAAAATATACACATGAAAATATACAATGTACTCTTCCAATAATATCTGTTATTTGGGTTACTTAGGAGGTCTTATAGACAAATATAAATATATATAAATACAGTGCGTCACATAATTATAGGACCACCCATATTTTCCCTTGTCTGCAAGAAACAAAATAAAATAATTAAAACATTGTCGCTGTATCAGATTCTCACAACTATTATTTATTGTTTCCAAAGAAAATAATGAAAAACAAACAACAACAAGAATGAGAATTTATAAAAATAGAAACTAAGCTGCCCCATAAGTATAGGACCAGCATCACTTAATGCTGTTTTTCGAGCAGAAAAATTAACAAAGCAGTGATTAATCAGTCAATAGATTAATCAACACTGGTGATTACCTAATAGGGTTGACTCCACAAAAACTTTCAAATGACTGTAATCAAGCAACTTAAACACAATGCCTCATAACACCACCTTGTCAGACTATGAAAGGGGTCAAATTGATGCTTTGAAAGCTTCTGGAGTGAATGCACGAGGTATAGGAAAGGCTATAAGTCGGTCACATAAAGCTGTACTTAATAATTTGAAAGCTGGTGCTCAGTATGGCCAGAAAAAGAGACCTGGGAGACCTCAGAAGACGACTAATCTACAAAAAAGGGCGATTATTAAAAAAATGAAAGACCCCACATCATCTTTGCGTGTAGTGGCCAATTCTGAAGATGTTCCAGTATCAAAATCAACTGTGCAACGGATTGTGAAGCAGGCATCATCTCTTGTGTACACGGAAAGAAAACAGCAACCTGCACTCCAACTGCACTACAAGCAGAAACGGTTGGCCTTTGCCTAGTCAGTGATGTTCTGGACAGAAGATTGGAAGAGAGGGGAGAAAAAATTCAATTTAGATGGGCCAGATGGCTGGCAATATTACTGGCATGACATCAGGAGGTCAGAAGAAATGTATTTCATATGGCAACAGGGAGGAGGATCACTTATGGTCTGGATTGGCTTCGAATGGAATGGTAGAACCAATTTAGCTATTGTTAGTGGAAGAATGAAGACTTCAGATTATCAAGATCTGCTTGATATTCATCTTTTACCGTTTGAGGACCAGATGGGGATCAAGATTGGAGGGACCAGATGGATTTTCCAGCAAGATAATGCCCCAGTTCACCATGCAAACAGCACATATGAGTGGTTTTTAGCAAATTGGGTGCAAATTATGGACTATCTCCAGATATCAATCCAGTGGAAAATGTATGGGGCGCTTTAGCCAGATCTGTTTATGAAGGTGGTAAACAGTAACGCAATATAGAAGAATTAAAGTATGCTGTGTTGAATGCCTGGGAAGAAATTAATTCAGATTATCTGCAAAACCTGGTCACAACTATGCCAAACCGAATTTTCAAAAATATTGAAAAAAGGGATGATTTATCGGGCATTAAGTGATGCTGATCCTATACTTATGGGACAGCTTAATTTCTATTTTTATAAATTCTCATTCTTGTTGTTGTTTGTTTTTCATTATTTTCTTTGGAAACAATAAATAACAGTTGTGAGAATCTGATACAGTGACAATGTTTTAATTATATTATTTTGTTTCTTGCAGACAAGGGAAAATATGGGTGGTCCTATAATTATGTGGCCAACTGTATATAAATATAAATATGGTAATGATTGTGCTAGAAGACTGTACGATCGAAAAGCAGCATGCTGTTAGAGAGATCTTGTCCTTAGGGTTGGGGAAAATGTCCTTCATTTGATTGGGATTGCTGAAACAAATTGAATAACCCAATTTTGGAGGACATTTTCCCCAACCCTAAGGACAAGATCTCTCCGCTCCTCAAGTCAGGAATTTACGAAATTAAAAGACATCTGTTGGATGCGTTCGACATCTGTTGGATGCGTTCGACATCTGTTGGATGCGTTTTTTTGGGTGAAAGACCTTCCTGCAAAGGAAACCCATAAGGAAATACTTCCTGTTTACAATGAGAATTGTTTGTCATGGAACAATCTCTGCATCTGCAGCAATATGAACAGGTCATCCAGATCAGTGTTCATCAACAAGATGTGAGTATCCTTGTGAAAACTTTTCTACCCAATTGTGAACAGCTTTCTATGACAAACAATTCTCACCATAAAGAGGAAGCATTTCTATATATCCTTCCTTTGCAGGAAGGCCTTTCGCTCAAAAAAAAAAAGGCACAACAGCACACTGCTCTTCGATTATATAGTCTTCTAGTACAGTTGTCATATTTAATCTAAGCTCAGCATGTGCAAATGCTTCCCAGAAGTTGGAACTTGTTATTCACAAGGAGTAGATTAGTGCTGCCATCTACTGATAATGTTTGAAACTAAATGAATCATACATGTCCTGGTAACAGTTTGTGACTTATTTACTGACTTACCTTCATATATTATTAAATGTTTGTAATATCACACACATTTGCCTGCAAATAAATAGTTGCCATAACTCTGTAAGTGACCCGCGTATATACAGTATTTCCATCTGCATTTTCATCAAACAGTCGATGCTTTAAGAAAGGAAAGAGTTCCAGAGTTAAAGGCCAAAGCCAGCTCTGCCATCTGGCCATTATGTGATTTCATGGAAGTCCATAAGATACGTTTTGACAATATTGCTGTCAGCATGTCTATGATAACTCAGTTGGTTAGAGCAGTAGCACATACATTCATGCTCCCTTGTTTAATTCCAGGCTGTGGAATCATTCTCTTTCATTTCTTACTTTATTCCATCAAGAAAGAAATACATAAAACCATTACCTTTGACTTCTTAAAATTTTAATAGGATAAACACAAACATACATACATACACAGTGCATTCAAAAAGTTCTGGGACCGATTTTTTTTTTTTTTTTAATATTTGTGAATCATCTCTAGAGAAGCTATGGAATTATTTAGAACATAGTCTTATTGACAGCCTTCAATTGTAGCATGAGTAGTACACAGTTAATGGCAACACTGTAAAGTTTACGCTGTAAACATTCTTTACAATTGAACGAACAGCAGCCATTAAATTTTGTTTTAAATGTGGCAAAAAGGCCATGGAAATGTTCCAAATGAAGTAAATCACATTAGGATACAACTATCTGAGTCATAGCAAGGTGTTCGAATGATACATTTCAAGAATGGGTGAGGTGCTAGAAGATGATCTAAGAGAGGGGCATCCCACCTCTGATGAAAATGTTGAAGTTGCATGCCCATTGCTAGCCAATATCAGCCCAAGGACTATCAAATCGTTAGCTGGAGAGATTTGTATTAGCCGAAGGGAACTGTGAGAGTCGGGTGAGCAGCTTCTGCTGCATAACAATGCATCAACACCTTCATCCATTCATGTCAGTCAGTTTTTGACGAAAACACGCTTCATACTCATCTGATCTGGCTCCCACAGACTTCATACTCTTCCCCAAGCTTAAATCCGTGTTAAAAGAAAGCATTTTGAAGATATGGAGTTGATCAAGAGGAATGTGATGGCTGTTCTGAATGGAATTTTATCAGTAAACTTGAAGTGGCATGTACAAATGTTGTATATGAAGGAAGGGATATATGTGGAAAATTAATTCAATAAAATTCTGTTTTCTCATATCTTTAATTTTTTAATTTTTTTTTTATTATTTTGGTATAGTCTTGAAAGTCTTTGAATGCACAATGTATATTTAAGTACTGGTTTTCCATTTTTTTTTTTAACTATGGTATAAAAGCAGCTTAAGCAATGGTGCAGAACAGAATTAATGAGCTAAATGAGAGCACTCGCCTTTCTTAGCTCAGCATTCGTGGCCCCTCTTAAAGTGACTGTACAACCTAAGTGAGTGGCACATCCATCAAAATACATGAGAGTTTTAGTTTTGCCTATCAAAAAAAGTATATTATATTTTAGAAAATAGATTTACATAAAAAAATTGAATATCCTTGAAAATAATTTATAAAAGTTATTAAGAGTATCTGCCAACAACATCAAAGAAACACAGCCTAAATTACAAGTATGAAATTATTTTATACTAGGTGTGTAGAGCATTTGTGAGCATGTGATTGAGCCCCTGCAGTTATGTGAACATTAATATCTGTAGTTTAATCGTTACAGAGCATAAATGGCAGACTATCAGCTAACAAAAAAATGAAAAGCCATTGCATGATCATTGTGCTGCAGGTACAGCACAGCAATGTTGAAATTGCAACATTTTTGAAAGTCATGAGATCGTTTGTGAACAATGCTCGGAAGGAGTAGAAAGCCTCAGGCGTTCATGTGTCACCTATAACTTAGCGCAAAAAGCATGCACAACATTTGAACTGCAAGGGAACACCACAATTTGCACAACAGGTGGAAAACATTATGAATGCGAACCCAGGAAGGTCCATCATGTTTCAAGGAAAAGGCTGTTCATGCCGGCAAAAACACAAGAATGACTGCTTCGAGCAAAGCAGTTATTAAACAAAGCCAAACATCCAGAGGACCTGGCATGCGCTGTTTTTTGGTTGTTTTTTTTACCCAATGAAAAAAATTTTGATCAGGACCAAAAAGTGAACTGGCGAAATACAGACGGTTATGTCCAGATCCCTTAGATCTCCCACGTGTTATACACCCCAAGTTTCCCTGCAACTGTGATGGTTTTAGGGGTAGTGAGTAGTGAAGCATACATCATGCCACAAGCTTCTTTCCTCAGGCTCTTCGAGTGAATGGTGCTGGCTACACTGCGATGCTACAAACAGTTGCGAAACCCTGGATAAACAGTGTTCGCAGTGGCAGGCCATATGTCTTTCAACAGCACTCTGCACTTGCACATAAAGCTGTGACAACACCAGAATGGATGGAACACATCTGCATGATCACATCACACTGAATTGAATGTGGCCAGATTTCAATCCCATGGACTATATTACATGTGGGGCATTATTGAACGGGAAGCTAATCGACATTCCCACAATACCACTGGTTCCGTCAAGGCCGCCGATTCCCAGGTAATGGCTGACATCCAAAAGGACCGTTTAATTTTCAAGTTGATAGTTCTGGTCTCGCACTGAAGCTGTCATTGCACCTAACGGCAGTTACATCGAATAAATCTCTTCTCCAATCCTTCTTATATTTGTGTACATAATTTTGTATGAATAAAATATGTTGTCAACATATATGATGTTTTCTTCTACTATCTGCACCGTGTCTTCAAATATTCTACACATCCAGTATTTCAAAAATTTTACTTTGCAAAAATTATACAGTAAACTCCTTAAATCTGGCATCCTAAAATCCAAAATTTCCGGAAATCTGGCATGTTTGGCTTGGGTTCTGAATTCTATTTTCAGTTTTAAAAAAAATTTTTAAAAGGCTTCTCTTCGCGAATTTTGACCATTTATTTTTCATCTCATGACATGCTGTATATTCTAAACTTTACAGAGAATCCACCTTTTTTCCAAATTTCCATCCACTTTTTCGCCTCCTAAGCCCACGTGACACTGAAGTTTCGAAAACAAAATGGCGACAACCAATCAGAAGTGTATGCTTGCTTCAAAAAAAGTCACTAGTGATCGGTCATGATCATGTGCATAAACTGATGCCTCAAACTTGACAACGCCATCTGTTGGTCAAAAACTCAACAATTCTAGCATTAATTTTTTTTTCCTGGAAAAAATCTGCCTTCATTTCAATCGTTTCTCTGCAAACAGAATATTTTTATCTGCATTTATGTGCGAATTATTGAAATTTAAAGTTTTTACTGACTTTTGGATCGCCCTGTACATTCGAAACAGTGTACAGAATTCACTTTCTTTCATTACAATTTTTATTTCGTTTTTCAACTTTAATTTTATGTCCACACGACGAAGGAAATACTGCAGCAATCATTCGCATTGACTAGCAGCCATTGTGCAAATCAAAAGTGAACGCGAACACTAAAATTGAAAATCGATTTCGTTGTTTGTGAGTTTTCAATAAATGGCGGCTAGATGAGAGAATTTTTAAAGGTAGTACGGTAAATGATTGTTATCTTCAGTTGAGGCAATGTTCATGTTGAAAATGAACAATCTCGAGTGAATTATTAGAAGCCATACTTACAAGGGAATCCCACCTAGCCTGTCCGCTTTAACAATGGAATCTTTGTATGGCTATGTATGCTCAAATTTCTTCATTTTCACAGTTTATTTTGAGAGAAACAAAATTTCGCACTCTCTTATTTTGCAAGCATCTATAGTAGCTTCACATGAGTAACATATTTCAATATGGTGGAAATCTGTGACATACATGTTCAAGGGCTTCCCTTGTTAATTGTAGCCATTTTGCTTTCAAAACTTCGCTATCTTGCTGGCTTCCTTTGGTGACAGATACATGGATGGAAATTCAAGAAAAAAAGTAAATTCTCTGTAAGGATTCGAATGTACAACATCTATACATATATCATAGATGACGTGAAATGAGATTCCTTTCATAAAATCAGAAGTAGAATTCAGGAGTCAAGGGTGTCAAAGAATTAAACTTCTGTGAAAGTAGAGAGAATTTTTGTCAAGGTGATAAGCATTTGAGAACATTCATTTAGTGTTTGGCATACTGAGCCATATATCCTAAATGAAAGCAGTGAACACCTAATCAATGGCAATCACTGCGAGCCAGCTATATAATAATGAGCTTACATCCTGGAACTCATCATTCAGCTGACCTATAAACATGCCAGTAGCAGATTTATTAAAAAAAAAAAAAAAAAAAAAAAAAAAAAAAAGATGATAGTGTGTTGATTGAGCATATATAAATATTTCAAAAACTTAATACAATATAAATACAGGTTTTTTAAAATTAAACTGACAATAATCCAAGCCACCTGTAGCTCGATCTTACTGGAATGGCACCAAATTTGGTAGTGGAACTAATGAAAAAAAAAATTACCAATGTGGGTAAAAGTTGCACTGTTGTACTCTACGTAGCCGACTATTTGCATTAAAAAAACAGGTAAAAAACCATAACAACTAAGCAAATTGCACAAAGGCACCAGTAATTAGGGCTCCGAAAGACATTCCGAGGACCAGCTCAGCTTAACATGTATCTCATGTTACCTCAGGGCACAATACTTGGGAAGGGAATGTGCTGAATAAAACGTGATGTTTCACTTCAATTTCGTCTTTATTATTCATTTGTTATTCAATGTCTGTTTCTTGTACTTTTTTTTTTTTATCGTGCATAGCATCAGCTTTGCCCCTATTGGCGATGTTTTGAATACAATTTATTTTTTTTTGTAGAATTGTTCTTCCCATCATGATGTTATTCCTGTTGTGAGAGAGAGAGAGCTATAGATGGCTCCAAGTGCTGCCAGGTTAATTATAAGGGTTGCCCAAATGAAAAGTGGACATGATCTGGATATGTAATACCTTTATTTGAAATAATCACCATGTTTCTTGAGGCAAAGGTCCCATCGTTTACACAGCAGATCAATTCCGTTGATGTAAAAAGATTGTGGTTATTTTTTGAAAAAATCTTTCAATGCATCCTTCGCATTTTCGTCCGAATTGAGACATTTCCCTTGCAATGTCTTCTTGAGCGGCCCAAAGAGGGTAATCACAGGGTGACAAACCATCCCGAAATTTTTGTAATGGTTTCATGAGAGACATGGGGGTATGCACTGTCGTGCAGAAGGATCACCTGTTGTGAGAGAAGACCTGGGCATTTGTTTTTAATTGACTCCTGAAGTTTCATGAGAGTACTACAGTACTGTGCAGATGGTGCATTTCTTTGGCAGAATATCAATCAGCAGTGGTTCAAGGTGGCCGAAGAAAAAATTCCCACCACTAAAAAACGGACTACTTCCTCGCTGTTCCATCCTGGGCACATCCATTTTTACACCTCTTTCCTTTAACGTTCATTGTATAACAGGAGAACAGAAAAAAACAGAAGAAGTCGCACTCGACTACATGTCTGGAAGCTACTAGCTGACCCCTTCACTAGAGCACTGTTGTTGCTGCTGTAGTTATGCTATGGAATGCCTCCACTTTTCATTTGAGCAACTCTCATACAAACACCCTATATTATCCCTCTCCCGGGGGGGGGGGGGGGCCCCATGATTATATAGATTATTTGAAGATAGTGGTTGTTGTCTTCTTTCTCCCAATACTAAAAATGATCACCTTCTTACAAGATACCGGTAACTTGATTAAATAGCTATTACCACAATCTACTCATGTACTTTTTAGATAAAACCCAATAATATAACAAGTATTTAACAAGAAAATATTTTTTTTTTACCATTTGGCAATGAATGCTCCAATACATAAAAATTTGGGCACATTCCAAGCTGGGGCCTTGTTATTTGGGCATCAATCGATGAGATGATATATGCTTGTGTACAACGAGCAACTCTTTCAGTAACGGACTATATCAAGAAAGAAAGGAAAAAGAAATCATTAACGTTTAGTTCAAATAATTAGGAAATTATAACATCCTGATTAACTATCATTTACTGTACACAAAGTAAGCTACCCTACAACAATGGAATGGGCACCTAGCAATTTACATGAAAGCTGACTTGTGCGTTAGAACCAGACCCTGCCGATTCACCTGGTGTCACACGGATTTTGACAATCTCATCCGGTCACCCGACAGATCGTAAAAATCTCCCGGCGAATAGTACTCTCTTAAAAGAACCCCTAAAATTTTCCCTTCTTTCCCTATGATGCACCAGCAACTTACTGAGTATCTTACTCCCTTAATTATTTTGACTAGTGTATAATATGTAATTGTGACATCCTAATCCTATCATATAAACATGTATTAAAATGCAAAGCACTTTTTAAGAGCAAAATCGGCACTTCTGCGCATACGCATTGATCATTGTTATCGTCGTTAATTGTTGTTAACTTGATCATCAATGCCAGCAAAGTTCTTGATTGTGATGTCTTTGTGGAGAGGATTGTTTATGAAACCACACAGTTGTCTGACGTCAAATTTTCACGGGTTTCATATAGTGTAAAATTAAGTCCAAAAGTAAAATTTAAGTGCATAATTTTTGTTAACAATTAAATATGTTATCAATATGTATATTTTACCCTACAAAAATTTATTAAAACCCGGTTTTTCTCCAGAAATAGTTGGCAGGTATGTAGGACCCATGCTCACACATTAACAGGTGATTTGATTTCATAATATGGATGTGATAACTTGCTCATATAAATCCATAGCAGGTGGAAAATGGCTTAATGAAGGGAGCTTAGTGACTTTGAAAGAGGAGTAATAATCGGGTGCTACATTGCAGGCATGTATATTCATGAAATTCGAGAAAATTATCGCAGCCACATTCAACTATTGATGATATGATCAAGAAATGAAAGGCTACAGGCACTGGAATATATGCCCCATATCAGAACTCACGAAATGCGACCGATGAGTGTTGAAGCATGAAGTTCATAAGAATCACAAAAAACCACTCCATCAACAAGCAGTTCCAACAGGCAACAAGGGCTAGTGTGCATTATAACACTTTGTGGAAGGAACTGCAGTTTGTGGTTTGGAACACCAACATTGGACTGCTGAAGAGTGGAAAAACACCTTGTGGAATGGGTGGTCATGGGAGATAGCAAGTGTCATCATTTGTAGCACGACCAATCCAGCATTGAGGAAAAACATGAACGTGGAGCACTTACACATTCCTGTGAAAATAGGGAGGACCTCCGTACATTAGAGAATATATATGTAGTCCTTCTAAAGGCTGTGAGAATGTAATAACAAAAATTCATGTATCGTGTTACAAAGAAACTCCAAAAGTTTTATCTGATATATTCATTTATTATAGGAACTGCTCATGTAGTTTCCAACCTGGCTGAAGCAAGACGAATCACATTTTTGCTCTAAGGTAAATCTTTGAGAAATCCTGGGAATATGCAAAAGATGTCTACGCTTGCTTTGTGGATCTCAAAAAAGCATATGACAGAGTTCCTCAGGGAAGCTCTGGCAAGAGTTATAAGAGTACGGAGTGGATAGGCAATTACTGTTGCTATCACGTCTCTGTACGAAAGCCCTGAGATGTGTGTCTGGATAAATGGCATTGAGTCAAGACCATTCACTGTGTGTATTGGACTCCACCAGGGGTGCGTACTGTCACCTCTCTTGTTCATTATCATTATGGACTGGATAGACAGGGGCAATCGAGGCAATGAGTGTGTTTGTGTGAGCGACTGCTTGGTGGAGAAGTTGCTCTTTGCTGACGACCTTGTCCTCCTTGAGTCTTCTCGCACCAACCTTCAGCATGCACTAGACCGGTTTGCAGCCAAAAGTGAAGAGGCTGGGATGAAGATTTGTGTGGCTAAGAATGAGGTTCTGATCCTTTCAAGACAGCCTGCTCAGTACGCTCTCCATGTTAGAGAAGCCCCATTGAGACAGGTAGAGAAGTTCAAGCATCTTGGGATTGCATTCACGAGTGATGGGCAGCAGAATAAAGAATTGGATGCTTGGATCGGTGTAGAAAGCCGTGTCAGACGTGAACTGTGGTGATCCGTGGTAACGAAACGTGAGCTGGGAAACAAAGCCAAGTTCTTAATTTTCAAATCTATCTTTGTCCCCATTCTCACCTAAGGTCATGAGTCTTGGGTAATTCTGCACCAGAAGATACAGAAAGTTCTCCCTGTGTAAGCCACAGTATAAGAGTCACGTCTAGTCATAGGAGAATGCGGGGACAAGGCTGAAAATAATAGATTTTAGATACCATTTAGATTCTATTTTGGAAAAAAAAGTTTATTTTATTTGGATGGTTAATGTTTTTGCAAAAACTTGTTCTACATGATTTTACTGTACAAAAGTAAAGAAAAAAATTTAAAAATTATGCTCTCACAGGGGTTTAAACTTGCATCTCTGTGCCTGAAATGCACAGACTTTCCCACTGCACAACTCAGAACCATAAAACAGAGTGACAAATATTACTTTCTCTTATACACTTCCTCCAAATTTATTTTGTGAAATTTCTGAAAACTAAGGGACCACACAGTCATACGACTGACCTTAGTGAACAAACAGCATTTTTGCCTTATTTCAAGTGTAACCATGCCATATGGTGCATTGTTAGTGCATATTAAAAAGAATAGCATACAGGCTCTTTTGCCGCAATAAAATAACAGCAATGACCAAAAATAATTATGTAATGCACACGCTCACACGCACACTGTAATGTGCCTCTTTTCAAATCTACAGGTTTGTGAGACCTTGAAAAGACAACTATTAATTTTCATCAGAAATCAATCTTTCATTAAACTTTTATTGCGACTTTCACCCTGTGATTTATGACAAGCTTGCCGCGAGTGATCGTCGATGTCCTTTGTTGATGTCTTCTGCCTTGATGATGGTTGATCGTTATTTCGAGTTTTAAAGAAAAACATTGATGTCAAATAATATTATAAGTCTATCCAAGTTTATTTATTTATTCAACTTTGATAATGTAAGTTGCGTGTTTTATATCTTTTATGCTAGATTTTGTTATGAATCATTATACGAATAGTAAATTGTTGTTGTATGAGTGTGACGCTCGTTGTTTTCAGTTTGTTTTGAGTTGAATGTACAGCAATGCTTACCCAGCTACAATAAATAAAAAAGATAGAGAAGGAAAAAAAAGAAGGAGGGACAGGAGGAGAAGGAAAAATTTTTGTAAGGGACTTTGGAGTGGATTCTTAATTAGAGAGAGATTTGAGAGAGCTCAAGACGAGGAGATGAGAGAGAAAGTGATTTCGAAAAACAAGATGTTTTAGTGTCTGCTAGTAATTAAGACAATGAATATTTATGTAGAAAATGAAAGACTTAAATGAAAATTTTCTTGGGCGATTTGGCTATAAGCCGACAAATATATGATGTCACAACAATGACAAAAAAAGCTTCGAATCCTGTAAAACAGCATTCCCAGTTTCTGCTCGACGAAATCTTCGATTTTCCTTTAAATTGATTCAAAGCATGAAAATTATAAGTCTTTGTTTTACAAAGGGTTGCTTCTATGGGAATTATTTCGTAATTTGACTTTATTTTCCAGATATTGAACTGTTTTGTTATCCATTCATTTATTGACCATGAAAAGGAATACAACCGATGGCCTTGATAAACGAACCTCTATCTATGATCAGAACTGAAAGATTGCTCTTTGGCAAAGAGTCTTGCGCACAGACGATGAAATGCCTCCGTGAAGATCTTCTAATCGGAAAGTAAGGCTGCAGCATATTTTCTGCTATAAACTCTGTGAAAGAGCATTGCCTAGACAAGTTAAGACAGCTCTGGTAACGACGTAATTTTTAAGAGTTCGGAGTGTCCCAGTATTAACAAAATTAATCTTCCCCCCAATAGTAATGATCGTATCCCTCCCTCCCACTAGAAACATTTAATCCATTCTGACTCGAAACGTTTCCATAACGATATTGCCAAACCTTGAAAGAATCCATTAAGCTTAATGCCTCTTGGAAAAAAGAAATAAAAGAAGAGAAATTTAGATTATCAGAACTTTAATTAATTGATGTTAAGATTTAATCAGAAAGACTGCTAGCTCACCTAGTCCTCTTATTATTGCTCATGTTCAAACGAAAAACATGTTTTGTGATTGTAAGAATAATTTTTGAATTGAAGCTGTGGGAATTTTTGCAATCGTACTCCATTCAAGTTTAATTGAATTTTCCCCGACACAAAAACAAACAAGTCTTTAGGGATGAATTCTGGCTATTTACTACTTTAACTTTATCCTCTGTGTATTTTCCTTTTAACCGGAGATTGTACCCAATTACTATTGTAAACGACTCTCCTGATACAGGCTCATTACAATACACACAAGCACATAGTGACAAGTAATGCAACCCTCAGAAAAAGCCATACAAATTGTACGATATTCATAAAAAGGAAATGATATGTCACATAAAATAACTGATTTTGTTTGCTGGCCCATCAATACACAGTACTCACAATATGGCACCCTGGGTGGTGAATTGATATCCTGTGTATCAATACTCTGTGTAGTCTCCACGCATGTCACAATAGCTGCTCATCCAATACAGCACCCTATCGTAAAGAGTGTGGATGAATTCATGTGGTACATCCCATCATTCTGCTTCAACATCGTAGGATAGCAACATCTCTTCAACATCCAACAATACTGGACTGCTGTACAATGTTACAGAAATGTTTGCATTTTTTATCACTTGGAGCTTCTTATATATGCTTTCCATAACAGCAGTTTGGCTTAGCTCACTTGTATTACTGAGAGGATTGCATTACTTTCGATATCATGTGTATTTTGTTGTGGTTAAAAACATTTCGTATGCTATTGTTTGTAATTACAATATACTGTATTGCTTAAGATGATTGAATTTGGTGTTAATACTTACTGGTTTCACATTAAGGACCAACGTGATTCCTTGTTCCAAGAGAAAATCTTGAGCAAGGCGAGAAACAGTTTTTTCAACTAATACAATGTCTGGTTTAAATGATGCTATTTTTAAAACAACATTTTTTAAATAACTATATTCCTAAAGTAAAAATTTAATAAAAAAGAAAAAAAAAATATTAAACTAATAAATATAAAGAATCTACAATAAAACCCCGTTTTAACGCACTACAAGGGAACTGGATGTTTTTTAAAGTTAATCTGAAGTGAATGTTAATCTGGGTAAGGAGGGGAGGGGGCATCAGGCTACATAATACAGTGCACGCACTGCTTGTGTATTATAAAAAAAGAGTACGTACACAGGAAAACGTTAGAATACCCATAAGATAGCAATTGAATACATTTACTGAATATTAAAATAAATTATTCTATGCAATATGAATAGGGACTGTACAGTACAGTATTATTGTGAAAACAAAATCTGCAATTGAAGTTTGCTTTGTTTGCAAAATTTGCCTTCCGAAATATTCTTTCATCGCTGACAGAGTAAAATTAACTATATCTCTGGTATATCAAAGTGCTGTATAAAATATTATCTTAAATTATTATTAATAGATTTGCGGTGTCCACACAGTCCGATCGCCAAATCGCCAGTGGCAATAGTTCAACTAATCTGATGAATAAGCAATCACTTTTGGCAAATTCTATTTATATGAACAATCTTTCATACTGTTTCTATTTATATAGCAATTTTTATGAGGAAAATTATTATTTAATTTTAGATTAAAAAAATCACAGTGACCAATTAGCCTCGAAAATGAGATTATCATGTGATTCATGCATTCTTGAAAAGATGCGACGTTTCTAAAAACAACAGGACAAGTACAAGTGAGTGATACGTTAGTTTCAAATAGCATATCCCACGAAAATAAAATCACCAATTTTTTAAATGTGGTAACTCATCGGGGAAAAAAGAATGGCTCCACTATTAATCAATTATCTGAGAGTGAGATTTCGGACAAATGTTATAAAACACATGGGAGAACGGTCACATAAAAGTATGCTGGTTCCAGAATTAAGACCAGCTGATATTCAAGTCTGAGTTAACAGTTAACTTTTTGCAAAATTTGCACATCTTCCAGAAAAAAATGATATTTTTACAATAAGAAAATGTTCATCATGCCTGAAGTTGATGATTGTTGAAAGCATGAAAACGGTAAAGATCATAAAATAGCCATAGAATGTGCAGTTTATTTTTTTGCTAATAATAAAGCCACTGCTTTTCGCTTCATCAATATGTCATGACTGATAATTTTAAATTTTAAATTTGGCTAAAACGTAAGAATCTGGTTTAAAGAAAATTGCTATTGGCTAAAATATTGGCGATAAAAATTCCAAGTACTGAGTGGTCTGGTCACTGGATTTGCATTGCTACAGTTGATTAATCAGACTGTAGCAACAGATTTTTGATCTACAACTACTGTAAAAATAACCTAGGAAAATTTAAAGTGGAACATTAATCTAAAATGTACATTAATTTGAGGGATGTTAAACTGAAACTTTTTAACATTAAAAGAATAGGATTTCTGATGGGGATTTTAAATTCGAATGTTATTTTGAAATGTGCGTTAAAGTGAGGTACATAATAATGGGATTTTACTGTATCATATTTGCATAAAAAATAATTCCTAATAGTTTCCTAATTACCAAGACAGGAAAGGAAATGAATGAAAGAAAACATGAGATATAACCCAGAATTTCCGAGAATTTGATTGTAAAAACATGAATACTTACGATACTTTAAATTACAATTTCTATAGTCATCTTCAAATAGCCAACTAGGGCTTGTATACAAAAATCCCAGCAATTTTTCCATTTTTGGAAGCAGTTGCTGAAGTCTGCTGCTTGTGCTTAGCACCTACTCCAATTCTGCTTAGTTCTCTTCAATGGATTCAAAACACCAGCCCTTCAACCAAATTTCATTTTAGGAAACAATGGGGAGTAGACAGGATGGAAAACAGTAGCCATGTTATTTTAGTCTGGAAATTTCTCACCACAAGTAAGGTATGTCAGCCACAATGCCATGGCGCAACAACCAAGTCTCCTTTCTTCTTCAGTCATCACAAAACCTGCTCGCAGTAAAACTTCCGTTGACAGATAAGGCAAATCCTTATGCATAATTCCTCGATCTCAAAGAATTCATAATTCACTTAATACACACAAATATTTTCAATTCAAACACTTTCATCCGCCCACCCCTTTGCAATCGAGAGGGATTCAATGTTACAAGTAAAAAGGAGCTCAATGGAGCTTTGAAATCATAAATTGCTGTGCTAATGATTTTATCAGTTTCTGTATTTATACACCCAAACACAGAATAGTCTGAACATATTCTGCACAGAATACAAGTTAGCGAAATCTTGCGATATGTAAAGTCGACTAAGACTAGAATCTAAAATATCTCTTTCAGTGATGAGATTACCATAGGGAAGGGCGATATCAGAAAGTATCGTATCATTATGGTACACTAACAATATTTCCTCACTGATATTGAATACTGATAATTAGAAAACTAGCGACGATAATAACGATATTTTCTGAAACGATATTTTTCCCCAGGCTTTAGAAAGGTCATGGAGAAGTTTATATAGCGCTGTCCACCCTAACACCCATTTCCAAAAATCAAAATTTCTTCAAAATTCAAAAAATTATAGAGAATATTAATTGAATTATATTATATTGTGCATTATAGAAGAATCAAATAGACGAATATGCATTAAATGAAAATGTTTACGTTTATCTCGCATCCAATAATTTTTCCCTAAGGATTGGAAAAACGATAATGTTTTAAGAGCTTCACAGCTCAATCAATTCCTTTCATTTGTCATGATATTGCCTGCTTTCGAAAATAACCATTCACTAAGGACCATCTATAACCACATGGTGAAGTACAGGGTCGAGTCACATTATTACAACCACCCCCTACGTTTGTCTTCGACGTTGCCCAGCCGAGGAACCATGTCACGTGTTGGGAATTGGTTAGGTGACTATATAAGGTAGGTTTCCACTATGTTAAAAACATATCACTCATTGCTGCAATGGGTAAGAAACGTGATTTATCAAATCTGGAAAAGGGGATGATAATCGGCTTTCGGGCCAAGGGTAGCAATATTTCGGAAACCGCACAGTTTGTGAACTGTTCTCGTGTTGCTGTAGTTAAAGTGTACCATAAATGGGAAAATGGGATTGTTCAGACCAAGAGTTCCAAGTACTACCCTGGTCCCCTAATTCCCCAGACCTCAACCCAATCGAGAACCTTTAGGATCATCTCGATCGTCATGTGCATGCTATGGAACAACCACCGCGTACCCTTCAGCAGCTACCTGATGCTTTACAGTCTGCATGGCAACAGCTACCAGTAGAAACCTACCAGAATCTTACCTCACTCCCACGCCGTCTAGCTGCTGAAGGCGGTTATTCGGGATATTAGCTGGTGGTCATAATAATGTGGCTCGACTCTGTAGAAGGGGAAGGGAGGGGGAGGTAAGGACCTGGCCACTGTTGACCACTTGAAGGGAAAGGGGGTAAGGTAGCAGACGTGTTATCTTTTGGGAAGAATGCTGGAGTGAAGGGGGTGAGCCAAAGATCATGTAGTTTGGGGAGGGAGGGGTTAAATATTTTCCACATCGTGGCCACGAGGGGAGGGGTAAAAATAAAAAAAAAATCACTATTTTTTGGCCGCATGGTTTATGGATGATGCTGTATGTACCAAAGTTGCATATAGTGTTAGATATTTCCAAGCTATCTTTGATAAAATCGGAAAGCTGGCATTATTTTTTTTCCAATACAACACTGGATGACCTTTTTCAAGGTTCCATGGTGCAGTCCAAATACCACCTTAATTCATCTGGTAGTCCAAGATGGCACTTCTTGCCTATACCTATTTCAGTGCTATACAAAACCATTCACATTGAAAATGGAGTACACAGGGAAGGGGGCTTTTCACATTAGATGAACCAGATCACATTGCTGCTATGGAAAATGACGAATTTTACAAATATTTAGGATTTAAGCAAGCCAAGCTTCTGCAGCACAAACACATAAAGAATACACTCACTAAACAATATCTTCATACTTAAAACGCATTTAAATTCCAGAAATTTAATAAAGGCCATCAATACTTATGCCACGCTAATACTCTCCTACTCCTTTGGAGTCATACAGTGGACACACACAGATCTTGAGGGACTTGAAAGGAAACAACGTAAACTGCTTACAAAGCACAGAAAGCATCATCCACATGCAGCTATTGAAAGACTCACCCTGCCTTGTTCAGAGGGAGGAAGAGGTCTTATTGCAATATCTAATGGTTGCATCTTGGACTAATTTGCTGAATAACTTAACTGAATAAATAAAAGGACTTGATTAGCAAATTGGTAATTGATTTTAATAAACCTACACGTTTCGTGGTAACCACGTCATCAGGGTAGGACACAACTACATTTTGTCAAGGATTAAGGCCTGTATTTATGGCCATACCACTCCAATCAGAAACAAGTTCCAACAGAGGGGTTTACATGAAGTACTATACATCCATTGGTCACCAACAAGCATAAAATAATTCGAACAATAAGATGAAAACCGTTACAATTCGTTGATAAAAAGAATACAAGGATAATAGAAATTATATAAATTATACAAAAATAAACCAATAAAAACTATTAACATTAAAATAAAAACATCTAAAACATAAATTTACAAAAGTTGTAGAATTTGCACAATTTGAATATCGGTATATGAACAATTAATAAAAACTGTGATGTGTCATCGATTATTTATTTGGATCTTACAAGCGGAGTTGGTTATTCTGATAATATCGATGTTGTTTATGAGCCATCTATCTGTGTATTCCTTATTACATCATTAACTGTATCTAATATCGAATTGTTCACAAAATTTGTCTGATTATTTATAATGAGTTTCTTGCCTGCCCTAATATATCTTCTAATTTCCAAGGCCTCAAAGGTCAGGATTCGTTTCTGGTCGCACTCCTTCCTGACAATAGTCATTATGTCTTCGATGGTGCCGAATCGATGTTTGCTTTTTAATGTTAATAGCTTTTATTGGTTTATTTTTGTATAATTTATATGATTTCTATTATCCTTGTATTCTTTTTATCAACGAATTGTAACGGCTTTCATCTTATTGTTCGAATTATTTTATGCTTGTTGGTGACCAATGGATGTATTGTATCATCCATCTCTAATTTCCAGAAGGTTCTCGTGACAGGAAATAATACCATCTTCCACTGACTTTCTCAAAAGGCAGCGAGCAAATTTTCAAACTTCTGAGGCATTTTTCTTAATAAAATATTAGGTTAAATAGAAAAATTTTGATTGATATATACTTTCTTACCCCTGATTAATGCTACTGATGAAAAAAACATAAGGTCAAGCATCGTTTCTCCTAATGTCCATCACTTCAATAATCGGAGTCACATCCAAAAGTGTGAAGAAACCATCCAAAACTTGGAAACGTGCACTTTTAAAGATGACAGTTGGCAGACAGACAAATAAAGGATACAGCAAGCAGCATCTAGCAGAACCAACTTTGTATATTGCTAATGGTTTGGACATTTATTCAAATTCTCAGAAATTTTGGAGGTCAACCCACATTAATGATCACATTATTGATGTCATGCAAATTATTTTCAAACAGAGTACATAATAACTTAGAAAATGTCCAAAGTTAATGTTCAAATATAGAAAAAAGTGGCACTCAAATATTTAATATATACACTAACTGCTCAATTGAAAGTGGACACCTGTGGTATGGAACAGAGGCTTTATTTACAGCATATCTAATAGCATGTACTGTGGCCTTTTGCCCTAAGCATAGCGTCCACACACCCTGGCATGCTCTCCACCAGTTTCTGATAGCAAGCAACTAGTATTTTTGCCCACTTCTCCTTCAAAGCCTGCACAATTTGGATGTGTGTTTCCGGTTGCAAAGAATGCGGGTGAATCCGACACTCCAATCATCCCAAAGATGTTCAATAGGGTTGAGGTCTGGACTCTGGGCGGGCCACTGAAGTTCCTGAACATTATTCTCCAGAAACCAGGAGCTGACAGCAGGGGCCTTAGGTTAACACAAATGGCCCTTCACCGAACTGCTGCCACAATGTAAGAAGCATGGAATTGTCTAGAACGTCCAGATACTGTGTGGATGGCATGTTTGCCTCGATCACAACCAGCAGACCAAGTCCAAACCAGGAGAAACACAACCACACCATCACACCACCACTACCAAACTTTACTGTTGGGATGACACACTCGGGTAGCAGCTGCTGCCCTTGCAAACCCCACACTCTGATCGTTAATGTGTGCACAGATCTTTTCAGTTTTCGCATTAAATTTAATTACTTAATGCAGACAAATGTTCTCATTTTCCTAAACATCGAGAGGGGTCACGTGATGCTCTTCTTCCAGCGGTCCACTGACCAAGACTGTCGCTCTTTACACCAGGTCATACGACGCTGGGCAATTACAGGGGTGGTGCTAGGTTGTGGGCAGCAGCCTGATCTGTGTGCTCTAAGGCATGGAGCTCCTGACAAATCGTTATGGTGCTGACAGTTGTTCCCGTTGCCTTCTGGAAGTCCTGCCGCTGTTGTTCCACTAGAACAGCCTTGTTCTGCTATACCAACCGCTTCAGAGTTCTCCGGTCAGCATGCGGGCTCAGCAACCTCCCTGACGTTGTGTTTCCACTACTTCCCGTTTTGATTTCATGATAATAGCACCCTTGGTCGATTTTGGCACGTTCAGTGTCGCTCCTATGGCTCGCACACTCTAGCCATTGGTGTGGCAGCCAATGACTACTCCACATTGAAAATCGATCAGTTGCTTTGATGGTGGCATTTTACCTCATAACGTGGTAAGACACCAAATGACTCCAACTACACATGATCTTATATAATGAGTATATTCAAATTATTCCCCGAATTTGCATAGGTTGTTCCACTACAGCAGGTGTCCACTTTCAACTGAACAGTCAAGTGTATGTTATTAGTTTCATAGGACTGATCTTTTTACCAAAGAAATAGTATTCAAATATGTTTTATCAAATTAACAAGATGGAACCATGAAATGATTTCCTATTCCATGTACCGACTTACTTGCATAACAAGAGGATCCAGAGATAATAACTTATTTTCCTGTCGTTGATATATTATAGGTGAACTCAGAATTAAAATGCTAGGGTTTTGTATTTTACTTCTCATCTATTATACAAGAAACAAAAACATAAAACCATTTTATGTAAATAATGTGTAGCAATTTGTTTCCATGGAACAAGCAAAAATAATTTGTAACAGCCCCTCTGTTCCACCCTTACACCGTCTTCTGCAAAGTGATTTTTGGTTAATCCCAACCAAGAAATTCCCTGGCTAATTTGCAGCTGTTTCTTCCATTTACAGTTTACCGAATATGCTCTCAAAAAAAAATTCAAACAGACCTTTACAGTTTGGGGAACAAAGCGTGAAAATGTGAGGTGTTTCTATGAGGGCATATTGAAAAGTAATGCCTCCATGGCTGTAACTTTTTTATTTTTTAACCGATTTTCAAAATTCTTTTTGTATCTGATACTTACATTTGTCCTCTATGGATCCTCTTCTGCAGCATGATAACACCTGTCCGTACACGATCGCCACACATCAGAGGGGGTTGCAGCGCCTACAGTTCAAAGATGAAAAACTGCAGTTCACCTTGTGACTTTCACCACTTCCCAAAGAGGAAAGAGCACCTTAAGGGGCATGAGTTGCGTTCTGACGACGAGGTAAACCTGCCGTTCGGTCCTGGTGTCGACAACAACCCTGGAATTCCTCTCCGACAGGTTCACCTGACTAGTCACACGTTGGCGCAATGCGTGGAAAGGGATGGGGACTATGTCGAAAAGTGCACAGTGCATTACATAGAGGACAAATGTAAGTATCAGATAGAAAATGAATTTTGAAAACTGGTTAAAAAATAAAAAAGTTACAGCCATGGAGGCATTAGTTTTCAATATGCCCTCGTAGGAGTGAAAAAAAATAGGCAACGAGAATAAACTATCTCTGGCAATAATTATACCTTTCCATATTATTTTATTTTGGAGAAATATCTTAAGAGAAACAGAACTTAAATGGAATATAAAACAAAAGAAAACTGGAAAAAAAAAATTCACAGTCACAGTACTACTGTTTTCTTTAAAGTTTTTTCTTCCCTTTAATTATGAAGATTTCATCATCACTGTACATTTTTTTTTTTTTAGTTCTGTTATTTATAATTATTATGCCTTGCTCATAAATACCACAGTAAACTGTTTCTTAATTTAATATGATGTCACCCTCATTACAGGCATTTCACATATATAAATCCACTTTGCAGAAAGATCTGGAGGAAAAATTTTCAATCTCTGAAATAAAATTTTTATTACTCTAAAACATCACTCACCTTTTTATGAGCAACGTTTTTGCTACAGACAGCACCACTTATTATACTACAATCGGATTTCAAGCCACCTGGTATCTATAAGATCAAAACAAAAACAATTATAGCATAAACCTTTTTATCTGTAATTTTGGAAAATTATAAACCATTTACAACATAAAATTCAGACTTGATACTATGAATCAGATTTCCTAATATTGTGAATATTTTTTTTTTTTAAACAGAATTTATATTATTAATTTTATCGAAACAAATCTCCTTTGCATATGTTCATAGCCAGCCTAAAGACCAAGAGAATTAGAGTGTAGGTTCTCCCTTTGGTCATGGGTTCAAATCATGCTGCAGGCATGGTGGTTGTATTTGTCCTAAGATTCAGTTAAAGAGCTTGGTCATGTGAATTGTTCTAAGATTGTGGAAGATATTAATCATGTAAAAACAAAAGCACAAAATAACCTATATTCTAGTGCTGCTATCTATGAGATAAAATTGAGATGTGCATGTGTTAGTTTTACTGTTTAACCATGTCATTCCATTACACAACAAGAAATAAACCCCTTCTCTTTGGATAACTGTTTTGTAAAAAATCATGAAATTAGTAGTTGAATATTATTACAATCTCCTAAAAAGAAATATGATTCATTTTAAAATATAATTTAGATAGTGTTGTTTCAATCATTTTTATCGATATCTTTTGAAATTGAATCCTAAAGCATAGAGTCGGGGGAATTACTGAATCAAAGCAAGAAAGAATTTCCCTATGAACATATGTTCTACAAAGTGTCGTTACCGAGTTACATGTGTATGAACACAATATTAATTCTTTTCACTCATGTAATCAGCATGACATCTACAGAATAGTTGACTCAGTTCCGCGAAGGCAGTGAATAGTGAACGGTGCAACAGAGCAAGAGGCAAGTCCTATATGAAACATGGTACATTATTCTGACCAAAAAAAGAATAAAAATGTATAATAATTCTTCCATTGAAAGTACTCTGTCAGTTTTGTATTTTAGAAGTTGGCTATTGGTTTAATTTAGGTGAGACATCCTGTATATCAATAAAGAAAGTGAAATTTGATATTACATCAATTGTTTCTGAATTTAAAAAAAAAAAAAACATCACCAATTTTATGAAAAACAGTCACATCACAATAAGCCGTCATGTCAAAACTGTCAGCTGTGATCCTTAGTACAAAAGCGCCACACAGTGGGAATTTTTACAAAACTATTCCCCATTTTTGTCACAAAAGGTGTCTCGTATGCTAAGTTGTGCAAATGCCCCCAGAAAAACCTGTCCAGAGGTGTCATATCAGGCGACCGTGCCAGCCAAGCTACTGAATCTCTCGTGTCTTATCCACCTACGGTAAACCTACATGTGGCATTTGGGAACTCTTGAACTGCACAGGTGAATTGTCCTGGTGCCCTAACAGACTGGGGGTTGTTGCAGCCCGGTTGTCTCGCTGATTCCATCTGATCAGTGAAGTTAAGCAACTCGGGCGAAGCTAGTTACTGGTTGGAGACAACCAGTGGCTTGATGGACCGGTTATGGAAAACACAGCTAGTGGGGCAGGCTACTTGTTTGGACCCATTTGCTGAGGGACCAGTGCTGGACACCCAGGAGCTGGGGGTGATAGCTACTGGTTGGGCGTCCACCAGTGGTGTAATTCTTCAGAATGCTGTCATCTTGTAGCAGTCATTACATTACTGGGATGGCACAAAATTCCTCAGTAGGAATATGTACCTAGATTAACGTTGGTGCCCAATACAGCGATTACCTACCCTCTGTATCAGACAATCCTCAACAGACTGGAACAGAATTTGTTGCTTTACAACCAACACCATATCTTCTAGCAATTCAGGAAAGGTCTCCTCTAAGAACATGATATGGTCTCATCCCCTCCTCACAATCAGGCAGTATGTATGGCCCAATGACATCATCACCCACAATGCCTGTCCATATGTTGACACAAAAGTGCTATCGGAATCCATGGATGAATGGTGTATGTGGGTTGGGATGTGACCAACAATTTGAATATAGGAGTTTTATTTTAAAAATAAATTTCCTGTCCCAATGTTTGAACCAAGGGTCAATTTGTAAATAGAGTTATAAAGAACAATTTAATGTTCATACGGATTGAAATACTTCTATATTAACAAAATGAGTGATAGCACAGAATCTTTTTATAACCTAATTATCAGTTGTGAATCTCAAACTAAGGATGACGATGAAGATAATGAAGATTATTCCTTTTGATCAATTAAACGTTATATGATTCAAAAGGAAGTGACCAGTAAAATGAATGCAGAAAATAATGTTGCAATATTTGATCATACTATCTCCTCTCATCTTCTACTTTGAGTCATATAACGTTTAAATCATTCTTTGGACTGGGAAAAAGAGTAAAAATGCAGCTTGAGTTTTCACTGCTCTATTAGAAAGAGAAAAAAGTGATGGTAGAAGCTGTTTGTCCTTGGCACCCATAACACATACCGTATTTATTCTACTATAACGCGAATTTTTTTGGCCTAAAAAGCATCTAAATTTGCTGGGTCGTGTTATGCTAGAGGATAAAAATCAGCCCTCCGATGACTGCGGCCGATAATAACATCGATAGTAACTTCTCCCAAACATCCATACTTCTAAATAGGCCTACTTCAAAACTGCCTCGAACCAAAGCCTACAAGAAAGCTTATGTAGTGAAAATATTAAACTGAATAAAGATTACTTGTCTTTTTATTAAGAAAATTGATGTACTGTTGTGTTTTTTTGTCAATGTGCGAGTGAGAAAGCTTTCCCTATCAATGTAGGGCTATAAACTTCCAAACTGCCTCGATGAAAAAAACATGTAAAAAAAGAACTCTTTAGCCAATGGACTTTGTGGTGATTGGTTAGTTTTGATTGACAATAGCACGTCAAGCACTATATAAACTCTGGCAATGTGAGTGTAAATCAGTACAACCTATTCATCCAGTTCATCAATACTTTTAGATTCGATCTCCAGCATATTTATTTAGTGATTCTTCAACCTGCATTTAGTGATTCAGGACTTAGAGATTCTTCACTCAGCAAAACTAAGGTACTTTTTCTTTTTTTTTCTGTTTTTTTTATTATTTAGTTTCTTCTTTTTTTGTATAAGTTTGTACATTTTATTTCTCGCGAGGAGTCAAAAATGGGGGTCGCGTTATACAAGAGGATAGGATTTTTGCCGATTTTTTGGGCCGAAAAAGTGGAGTCGCGTTATATAAGAGGTCGCGTTATAGTAGAATAAATACGGTAATTAAGGGGGGGAGGGCAGTGAATGGTGGGGGTGTCAAAGCATCGTTTTTCACTTTTCAAAGGCATTTTTAATAATGAAATAATGGATCAAAAATAAAAATTTCAATGGATTTGTGATATATTCATTTCAAAAAATGAAAAAAAAAAAAATTATATTCTATTTTTTGCATAGAGTTTTCCTTTAAAATTTTACCTTTTTGAACTGCACATACTGCCTAATATCCATTTCATCATTTTCATTTTTGACATCAGGACGAACCATATCACTTATTTTGTGGACTATTGGAAGGATGATGTCATTCCATGACAATGACAAGCCTTCTACACTTAAGAGCTGTCTCAAGAGTATATGTTCATGGTGAGCATAAGCTCCGCTTAAAAAAAAACAAAAAAAAAAAAACAAATTATTAAAATTTACATCAGACTAAGAAATAATAGAACCCCTTATATAAGACATGTCTATTAAATTCCAGGACTGTAGCTAATACAATGAAACAAGCAATAAGAGTCAAACTTACTGTTAATAGGCTTCAAAATAAGTTCTATACACTTTTGTGCGCAACTGTATAAGTTCTCGAAACATGTATTACGTGTGAATAGTCCTGTGAATATATATGCCGAAGTTCAGCCGTTACATTTTTCTGTATGTCCTCTATGTCCTGAAATCGATGTCCTTTCAGGGCGGACTTGAGGTTGGGGAACAGGTAAAAATTCAGGAAGGGACAAATCAGGAGATTAGGGGGAAAAAAACTTTACATTGAATCTTTGCTCCATCATGAATCCAGAACAACAGCTGATACAGAGCACCTGTGTTTCACGTGTCAGAATACGCACCACTTATGCAATCAAAGCAATTTTTTTTCCTGCGCAAGTGGTTAGTTGTGCAATAACATCTGGGTAGTGACGCATTCCTACAGATTCTCATTTGCTCACTGCGCACACTGTTCTCTTGCTCATACATATCTGTCTATTATCTCTCTACAGTATGTATATCAGATTTTTACTAATGATCAATTCATAAAACCTTTCTCAATTAAAAATAAAATCCTTTAATAAATTAAAATACTATCTTAATATAGAGTACCCAAAACTACCTAATCAAGTTCTAAGTGTTATTGTTTGAAAATGGAAAGACATGTTTGTGTCATCAAGGCATTTTGTTTAACCAGTTTTTGTATATTTTACATGAACATTTCAGACAGGCTGTCATTGTACTGGATTATCCCAAGCACTACGGATATAGCACCAATTGGCCCCTGTTTTCACCTGATTTAAATCTATTAGATTTCTTTTTATGGGCATAGGCACATTGAAGGACATGATCTACATGATCTAATAAAGACCTTGGGCGAGCTGCAAACGTTCTCACATAGATGGTGGCCAATTTTGTAATCCGATTGTGCAAAATCATTAAGTTTGACAGCGAAATTATATGAATACCAAGTCACTGTCAAACTAATAGTAGACTAAATGACACTATACAGGGTGGATACAAAAATTAGCCCCCCCCCCCCGGGGGTTGTGGGAGCCAAAACAGCTATGTCAATTTTGATGAATCCAATGAATATGAGTGGTAGGTGGCCTATCCCATGGTGCACTTTTCATCATCCCAAATATGCAAATTAGGACACATTCAAATCCTATCTTAAAAACAGTAGTAACAGATACACGAAAAAATCCAATTGAAGACATGTTCAGCATAGAATTCCGAACGAAACAAAAAAAAAAAAACACAACGGAATAAATAATTTAACTTAGAATAAGTGGGGCCTAACTTATTCTGAAAAGCCTTCTCTTGGAAAGGGAGGTGGGGTCCTCAATCTGTGAGGACTGGTCTTTTGTGAAACGGAAAGCAGTCACAAAAGGTAAGTGATCACTATATGGAAACTTAACATCTTGCTCTTTGGTAACAAGATGAACAATGATGGCAGACTTTAATTTACTTTGAGGGGAGTTACATGTAAATTAAGTACAGGGGTCAAGCGGCAAAGTGTCACCCTCCCCCACCCCATCACATTGTTGCTTATCGAGACACCTCGGACATGTGCACTGCCAACATTGTGAGAACAGTTTGGGGATGGGCCTTTCCTGTATCAACATGACAATGTTCCTTGACATAAAGCTAGGTCTATAGGCAACTGGTTTCAAGACAACTGGGTTGAAGAAATGGATTAGCCTGCCCAGATTGCCGATCTCAATCCCACTGAACACATGTAAGATGAATTGGAATGTCGACTACAAGCCAGATCATGCAGTCCTTCATCCGTGGCTGAACTAACCAGTGCTCTGAGACAGGAATGGAAAAAAATTCCAGCTTTATACTATCAAAAACTGGTGGAAAGTCTTCCTCGGAAGGGGGAGGCTGTCATTAGAGCAAAAGAGGGTGCCACTGCTTACTAATTCCGGTTATCTGAAGCTTACAACGCAGAAATGCTAGTGTCCCTAAACTTTTGATCACATAGTGTATACCAAGATTAGATGTACAAATGATTTCTTATTATAATAATAAAACAAACAATGAACACCTAAACAATTTTCTCAGTCAGAATTTAACATGTTCATTGTAAAACAAATTAAAATCATATAGAGAGATAATCAATAAAAATTCTATATTTAAAACTTTCAGAAAATATCTACCCCCTACAAGTAATAATAACTTATCTTAACTAGACTATATTAATGATAAATTTAAAAATAAAACACTGACATACATTAACCGTTCATAAGCCAATTTTTCACCATTTTCTACTTGTAAATGATCTGGATTATACCAACCAAGAGGAGAAGGCATTTCTTCATTATACTGATAAATTTTATTAACCGGCAATGCTCCTAATTAATATAAACAATCATCTTCAATTTAATCAAGAAAACAAGAAAAAGCAAAGGAAAAAAAGTTATGTTTAAAAAAAAAGTACAACATTAAGTCACCTCTGAGAAATTCATCAGCAATGTTTGCACTAGAGATATTCTGATGAACTTGCTGTACTCCCAAATCCAAGGAAGATAAAAATTCTCTTCTATGCTCAACATTCACTATCAAAATATTACAAAATGTAAAATATTTAACCATATTTCAACCTATTATTATATACTCGAGGGCAAGAGTCATGGGATAGTTGCTCAGTAATGTGTCAGAACGCCTTTGGCTCAACAAAGAGCAGTAACTTGACATGGCATTAACTCCACAAAAGGCAGGAAGGCAAGATGTGAGCCCGCAGATCTCTTGTATTGGTAGGTGGCAGATCTTGATGAGCACACTATTCATTGGAACTCTCCTGAATGCTCTTCAACCCAGCTCTGCACGACTTGACAATGATATTGGGGAGTTATCCTTGTTGGAAGAGTTATCATTGTGGGGGTTTACAAAGTTCATGAAGAGGTATAAATGATTGGTTCAGTGATGTGTCTGGGTGCCAAACTAAGCTATGCAAAAGAACCTCACACCAGTAAGAAACAAATACTGGCCTACATGGTGCCTTGTTGGTCAGTTGGGTCCATGGCTTCATGGGGTCTGCACCAGACCGTTTTCAATTCCATTAAGATACTTGGAATACCAATGGACTCACATCTTCGCTTCAATGAATTAATTGATCAGCTAGTTGTTTCTATGCACTGTTTGATCTATTTAATTAAAAGACTGAGAAATTTACTTACGGCTACTCAAAAATGCCAATTTATAACGGCAGTAATCACACCGAGAATAGCATATGGAGCAATCTTTTGGTTTTCTACCACTAGTACCAATCAGAATTAGTTGAAGACCGCATACAATAAAATAATCCAGATGGCCTTTAAATTAAATAAGCTGGATTCGGTGTCAGACATTTTTTTGAAGTATAAACTGCCAACCATCACGACTAACAGCAAGGTTGATTTCTGAAGTGGCTGAGGCAATACGGAATGAAAAACATCCAGCAGTGTTTATTAAGAATTGGTTCAACTCGGAGGAAAAAGTTAGATTAACCAGGAGATTTCTCTTTGTGGTCCCAGAAAAGACATCAGATTTTATGACAAAACGTTTCCCCTACAATGCAATTGTAATATGGAATGAGTTACCCTATACTATGCGCTCTACTGTGTTTGATTGTGTCAACAGCCTCTATACGAGTACATGCGTCCACTTCAAACGGTGAGTAAAACAATATTTAATTGATCTGCAGTAGTTTAATGAACTGAATCCCCTTAACACTGAATGAATGACGTCATCGTTATAAAGGATTTTAAGATTTTACTCCTACTGGAGTGCCAATTAATTAATTAATTAATTAATAATAATAATAATAATAATAATAATAATAATAATAATAATAATAATAATAATCAATCAATCAATCAATCAAATGTAACTGGAAACGTGATTAGTCAGACCACACAATCTATTACCAGTCTTCCAGATGATGCACTGTGTCCAGTGTTGTTGTGTTATCAATGGTACTCTGGTGGGCCTTCTACTACCATAATCTATGGAAGCTAAAGTATGCTACACTGGCCTAATGGATATGGCTCTGCAAGCACCTATATTGAATGTGGTAGTGATTTTGTCTGCTGTGGCTTGTTGGTTAGAGTGGACAATTCTAGCCAGACACCACTGGCCACAGTCAGAGATCAGTTGTGGTTGACCACTGCGCTGTCCATGGTGGATGGTAATGCCTTCCAGAAGGTCTTCCAGTACACATGGAACACCATGGATCACAGAATGTTGAATTCCTACACAAATTCGAAAATGGCAAGCCCTGTGTGTCAGCACTAACTATCATGCCATATTTGAACTCAGATAATTCTCGTCGCCTTACCATTATCACTACAACTTACAAGTAGATAAAGTGTACATGTGCACAAAAATCATTTGTTGTTTTGAATTGGTTAATCTTGTTATCTGTACGTGACAGCAGTAATCATTTTGCATACTGCTATCCCAAGACTGTTGGCCATGGAGTGTATATTTGATATTAAATAAGATTTTAAAATGCCAAGTACTTTAGGTTTTAATTATTTTTTTAATAAGTTACGTAAAAGTAATTCTAAAATTCAATATTAATTGATGTACACTTTACTTAAATCAGACCTGCCAAGCCTGAAAAAGAAATAAACCCTTGTGCAAATTAATTGAAACAAAACTCACATATACGTATATTAGTAACAGACATGACATCCTCTATTTTGAAGCAGCATTTGAATGCAGTTTGGCATGGAGTCTACTAGTTTCACTACTGATTTTAGGATCCCTATATCACGCTTGAATCATGAGTTCATCATCTCCAAAAACATGCTTTGTTTCAATTAATTTGCATAAGGGTGAATTGGTTTATCCTAGAACCAGAACCTGATTCTGGGAAAATAACGCTATAAGCTTTGAATGATAATTTGACTCAAATAAAATTCACAGTTTTGCCTAAAGATAAAAATAATACAGTATTTTATTTATTAAAGTTCCAAATGTATGAAAGAGTTACAACCAAAAGAAATTTATAAATTTAAAGCATCAAATTTGTCATCTTTTATACCTGTCGATAAACTGTTTTTCTTTTCTACAAAGAGTAAAGGATGAAATTGTATCTTTATTTGGATGTCTCATGCATAAAAATTCTTTGGAACATAGGTCAGAAAACGTTTAAAAGAGGCTAGCTATTAAAATATGATTTTATAACACGTCCAGGGCAGAATGGTAATCCATTCAACTAGTTCCATAATCTTCTGATGCTTTTTCCAAACCACATATCATTGTGGAGGAAAATAAATAAAAAAATTAACAAAGTAAACTTCATTTATAGCCAAGTTTTTCAAGTGTTGTACAGCACTCATCTTTAGACACCGAAAATTTAAGAGAATCAATATTTAATTCACAACAGAAGAACAAATATATGGATTAAAAGTAAAATTTGCCAACTAGATCAAATAAATTTGAAAAAGGCTTAAAAATGTTTTTCTGTATTATTTTGAGAAACCTAACCTAGCTCCTTTTTTACATGTTCAAAAAAAAAAAAAATTGTGTGATGCGGGCGACTAAAGAATTTAAACATTATTTCAATTTTTTGGTAAATTTTATAAGCATCAAGTCAGTTAGGCGGTTTAAGGTTGTAGCATCAGAAAAAATTTCTGGAAGCAACACACATGAAAAACACGTCCAATGGATGAAAACACCCAGACTACGTCCGAAAGACTCAGCCAGTGACTGAGCAAGAATAGAGAGTGGTTTGATTTTGTTAGCATGGATACATGCATCAACCCCGGATGTTGAATTATCCCTGAATAGTGCAGGGAATAAGAAAGAGTTTCATGTGGTATGCTGATATTTCTGTTCCTGTGTGTTTCCCATGAGTATTGTAATTAATGAAGAGTTATAGAAAATGAATTCTAACATGGAAATGAAGAGTTTCCAGACCCATGTCCATATAACATATTTTCTTCCTCTACATATAAGGAGTGTGCCCTGAAAGTCTGGCCGTACCTTTTTATTACACCTTGTATATTTATGAAAGGATGACTTCATAATAAAACAATTGAAAAAGTCCAGGGCAGAGAATCAGCAACAGATTTTTCCTGTCAATTCTCCATTCCAATTGCATGGCAAACACTTCTCCATTTGTGTTATTGACACAGACCAGCTCTCCAAAAGACAGCCCAGCCAAATTTAATCCAATATTAGGTTTTTATTCTTTTTCTGTATTTTTTTTATTTTTTTTATTTTTTTATTGTATTGATTGTAATCCAATATGTCCATCCAGGGCCTGTATGGCCTGAGGCCGACGAGTTGGGTCCCTGGATGAACCTGGATAACAACTGCTGTATGATGGTCACCCATCCAGTGACTAGCCGTACCTGATGTTGCTTAACTTCTGAAGTTGTGTTTCAAAGAAAGCCCATCAGGCCACGGCCTCCCCCTTTCAATTTTAGGCTCCAAACAAAATTTCAAGAACAAATATAGTGTGCGTTATTTGCTAAAGTGAAACTATTGGGATATTCAGCAATTTATAAAAACAATTAAACATTTTTAATCAAAATTTTTATATTTATGTCATTGAATAGTGCAGCCTTTTAAGAGAGGGGAAATATAAATATTTATAACACTGCAGCTTGCTGTTGTTAGTGCGTTTTCTGAAAAAAAGCTCTCGAAAACATCACCGACAATATCAATAGAGCTAACAGAACTTCAATAATCATTTGTTCATATGATATTTAGAAAAACACACATTTTAATTATGGTTTTACTTTTGTACATGGGAACCACAGGAACCTGTACCTTACAGATTCACATCAAATTGAAATATGGTACTCATCTAAAGTTACTATGGATGCTTGCAAAATGAGAAATCGCGAAAGTTTGTTCCTTTCAAAATACACCATGAAAACAAAAAAATTTGAGCTCAAATAGTCATACAAAGACTCCATTGTTATGCCACTCTTAAAGTGGAGTGTGTATTAATGCGCTTGCCGGAACTTCTTTCCTCCACGGGTCAACAATGGGCACGAATCTATTTCAGACGACAATTGAATGGACTCTCAAGTTTTGTAATCAAACTTATTTTTTTAAAAGTAGATTATTAAAATTAGCTAATTGCCGTGAGGTTGGAAAAAAAAATTTGCATAGTAATTAATAACAATTTCCTTAATTTATTATTTCATTTTATTAATTAATTTGCTAATCTTTGTGAATTTTCTGAGACCGACATCATGTATTCACGAATGAAACGAAGGCAAAGCTGTCAAGTGATCTAATGGAGCGACTGATGCTACCATGTTCATTAACTAACATGCTGCTTACTCTACGAATGAAATACCCAACATGCAACATTGAACTAGCTCATTGGTCTATCAAAGCTAGCTTATGTGATACATATTAGTTAGGCTTGCTTAAGCATGTTGAGCTAGCTCTATGTTTGTAGTGCAGATGGGGTATAAGGTTTGTACAATGTCTTACTTTTCAATGTAATTACCATCTCTGTCCACAATATTTAACCAGATTTTCATTCCATGAATGAAAAAATCTGGCATCTGTTGCTAGCATCAGTGATGCACCGCTACTTTCATCACTGGTGAAAGAGTGACCCTTCAAATGTTCATGACACCCATTTTTCTGTTGCCAAAAAAAGCATGAATAATGTGATGGACTTGCTCAAGTGATATTCCAACAATTGCAGTGATGTACTTCTGCTTGACACAGCGATTGGTATAAATCAGCTCATCTACTCATGCACACTTCATGTTTGTGAATCTGTGGCTGGTACGGGTTGTCCACTACGAGGTTGATCATGCAGGCTTGATCAACACACATGCATTGCCATAGACAACACACATCATTTGAATAACGTCTATGGGCACAGAATCTCCCGTGGTGAGGAATTCAATTACAGCACATTGTTTCAACTGAACGTCCATATATGTTGCAATTTTCTCAACTACTTTGTGCATGTCTGACATTGTAGATGGTCACCACTAGGTGTTGTCATAGTCAATGAATCAGACTATTCTTTCATACCAGATTCACATCCATAGCTCACAAACTGCTGAAGCTATCACAGAGGCAAAACTTTTCAAAACATCATTGTAGAACATGACACTTAAGCTAGTCTAACTCAAAGCAGCAGTCGATGGCAACCATTGCAAACTTGCAGAACTATTCTAATGAAGAAGTGGCCAACATTCATATAATGTATGGTACTGCTAACTGGAATATAGCTAGACTATCATGAAATATACTCCAAGAAGTTGGCACACTATCAATATGGCAAAAGTGCATCAGTGACTTCGTGAAACAGGACCTTTCTCTGTCAACATGTGCAACATAGGGCAATGAGTTGTGCATCTGCTCGCAAATTCTCCTGGTCTGCACTGCAATCATGTTTGGAGAGTTGTGCATGAAAACTTGATGCAAATCCCTTCCATCAACAAAAGGTCCATGCAATGAAGATTGCTGACTACATCTCTTTGGGAAGTGCTTGCACAGCAGAGTCAAGCCTGACCTCACAATCCACATTCTCTAACATAAGCCTCAGATTCTCTGATGTTAAAGATACCTGTGAAAAATAAAATTCATGAAACAGATGCCATGTCCCTTCATTTGTAGTAGTCGAGGTCCCATTATAATCAATGTATCATAGCTGGCCACAAGGTAATTTTTGACTGTGTCATCTGTATCCTCTCTACCTCCTTGAGAAGTTTGGGCATGAGTTCTGGGAAACACTGTAGTTGTCCAACCATGCTGTAATTTATTCTCTTATTGAAATTCCATCTAGAACGTTCAGTAACAGTCAACAATTGAAGTCACTAGTGAAAGTGGATTGAAAGTGGATGAGTAAACATTCACTGATCATTTCAGTGAAATATAAATTTACTAACAATAGTATCTCTCCATAGACCATCCACTTGCACAGTAAGAGATATATCACATCTTTGTGAATGTCATAGTCCTCAAATTGAAAAAATATTAAAAAAAGCATAATTGACACTCAAAAAAAGATGGTACTGAAAAATTAAATAGCTTTACCATTAGCAAGCACAGAACATTCTGATGACTTTGGTTTGGTTAAAATGGCTCTGTTTTCTTCAAAGTCCAATTGCAAAGTAAACAGTGATGTAGATGAAATGATGTGTGCTTCTTCATGGCTATTCTCTTTTATAGAATTATCTAAAGAAAAATTGTGCTTTTAGTAATAATTTTAAAAAGAATGTAAAATACAGTATGCTCCAAGAGTCAGGATATCCATATAAAACTGTACCATATATTGTGATCAAATGATAAAATATATTTTTGGTAGTAGAGCACAAATCACTCTCACCGAGTCCATGCTATGCAAATTAACAAAATGGAAATATATGATGTGTGCTTTAAGCATATTAATTACAAAAATACACTGATGGGCATGGAAATTGCTTCAAATACGTAGAAGGAGTCATCCATTTGTAATGACATTAAAACCTCCAGAGTACCAAAGGTGCAATGTAAATGATTAAAGTGATATCACCAATGACGTATATTAAAGGTAGTTTCCGAATCCTATTGTTAACATCGCCACCAAAGTGGAATTAATTGAAGCCATGACAGTTCCGGGCAGGAGTGAGCCGTGGAACAGTTAACTGTCTGGCTGCTTTGTTTTTGATGGTTTGGGCCCAAGGAATAATTAATTCAAAACCATTCCTCAAAGTTGTTCCGCATACAACTGTACAAATGGGCACGAAAAAGGATCAGGAATCACTTTCCACAAGCATAAAACAAAAATACGTAACAGAAAGATGATCAAAATGAAATTGAGTTTGAAACGATGATTGAAATTTTTTTTATAAAATATAATAAAATACTTAAAATACAAAGTTAACAAAAAAATAAATCATCATTCCATGATCGGCATGTGAAAGAATTATTAATCAGCTACCCTTAAGTTTAGCCATGTGTTTTGCATCATCTTCACTCACTTTCGGCCATGACAGTTCTGGGAGGCGGAACTTCCCAATTGGCTTCATCATGTATGGTGGCAAATTTCTGGGTCTATCTTTAATATACGTCATTGGATAGCTCTAATGAATGTCACTGCAACACCATACATATAGTGTTTCTAAAGTCAGTTTACCCAAAGATGTACATTGAACGACCAATTTATTAGAGACACCTCTTACGGAAAATGGATCAGCCTCCCAGTGACACCCAAACAATGGAACAGGCCAAAACGGTGTATGAAAGGGATGCATTGGATGACAAGTTGCAGTCAGCAGCAGAAGTGGACTGAATATGGGTAAATCCAAGGATTTGATCGACTCTGAACGAGGCATGATTTGATCGACTTTGAACAACTGAGTTCGACAGATGCAGTTGAGCATGTCGCATTGAGGTTTTACCGTACAACAGTGTCAAGGGTATTCCCTGAATGCCAGTTATGCCAAAAAGCAACCTCCAACAAACATAACTCCAGACGAAACAGGGCCATGGATGAACGAGGCCAATGGCGACTGGCAAGAATCATCCACAGCAACAGGACAGGAACAGCCCAACAAATTGCAGCGCAGTTCAATGAGGGAGCATCCCAATCCATTTTGGAGCTAACGGTGCTGTGCACCTTGCACCAGGCTGGGTTTAACAACAGGCAGCCAGTATGGGTACCGTCACTGTCACCGCAAAATAGGAAAGCATGCCCGCTATGGGCACACAGGCATCACCACTGGATAATGGATGAGTGGAAGAAGGTCGCCTGGACCGACGAATCGTGGTTCCTACTTCACCATGCAGACGGCAGACTGCGCATCTGGCGCAGACAGCACGAGGCCATGGACCCATCCTGTCAGCAGACAACCGTACAGGCAGGGTGGAGGAGGAGTGCTGGTCTGGGGTGTCTTCTCTTGGGACACACTGGGTCCTCTGATATCCGTAGACTCATCCCTGAATGCTACACACTACCTGAACATTGTTGCCGATCACGTGCACTCGTTCATAATGACTGTGTTCCCTGGTGGTGACGGACTGTTTCAGCATGACAATACTCCCTGTCACCGTGCTTGAATGGTCTTAGACTGGTTCGAGAAATATGACGTGGACTTCCACCTGCTCGGTCGCTCGATCTCAACCCGATCGAGCATTTATGGGAGGAAGTAGACAGACCTTCCGACGCCTTCCCACACTACCATCCAACCTGCACCAATTACGGGACGCTGTGATGTCAGCCTAGGCTGCTATTCCTCCGCAACAGTTTCAACACCTTGTTGGATCCATGCCAGCACGTATTCAGGCAGTTCTCGCTGCTAAAGGACACGCAACATGCTATTAGCAGGGTGCCTCCAATAAACTGGTCGTTCAGTGTATATACAGGGTGACCCATTTTAAAGTTTCTCCTGGAATATCTTGAAAACAACATATGGAATCGAAAAATTTCCTAATGAAATTTATTTGTCTCGGAGGAGGCAATCAAATGGTACTAAAATAGACCCTCTTCCTAAATTTATTTGTCTCTCCTTGGATGGGGGCGGGAGACAACTTTAAAATCTTAAATAGGAACCCCCATTTTTATTGCATATTCGGAAAGTACATCAAAAAACATGTAACTTTTATTGAATACGTTTTTTTCAATTCATGAAAGATGGTGCAGTAATCGCAAAAAATAAAAATTTTTGTACGTAATTCTCGAATAAAACACATCAAATTGAAGCTTATTAAATTATGTTTTCAATATTCATGATAAAGTTATCCAATAATATTAAACTGGACTCGGGGCAACATTAAATTTTTTAACGTACTATCCGAATGAAATTTATTCGTCTCAGAGGAGGCAATTGAATGGTACATATACTAAAATAGACCCCGCTCACCCATTTATGCAGAATTTTTTTCAATTCCATGTGCTGTTTTTGAGATATTCCAGGGGAAACTTTGAAATGGGTCACCCTGCATTCAATATCATCTAACTGCTTTATATATATACATGTATAATGAAAACCATTAAACATACTGATGTCAAATTTGCAGCGGATATTCTTTAATCAATGCGACACTGATTGAGCCTACAGTAAATGTTCAAAGTGGCCCCCATTCTCCTGCTTGCACAAACGAACCTGATGGCACACATTCTTGGAAACGCATTGCATGACTGTTAATGCAGAATGTTACTACAACTCATATGAACAACTTGTAGAGCAGTTAGATGATATCAAGTGCAGATAAGGTTATTATCAACAGGATGGAGCTACAGTTCACACTTCTCGAATCTTAACGGAACAAATGAAATCTGCACCATTCCAGAAGACATGCTGAAAATGCATTTCCAAGAATATGCGGCGTCGTATTCGTTCGTGCAAGCAGGAGAATGGGGGCCACTTTGAACATCTACTGTAGGCTCAATCAGTGTCACATTGATTAAAGAATATCCACTGCAAACTTGACGTCGGTGTATTTAATGGTTTTCATTTTATATATACCGTGTATCTCAAAAGTCGCGTGCCAAATGGATTAATTGGTTGCTTTGATTTTGTAGTGAAATAGTGAAATAGAGGAATAATGCTGACATCGGAACAATGTGTAGAGCTGATATTCTTTGTGGAGATCATCACAGAACATCTCGAGAAGCTGCAGATGAATTTCCATGATATTCCCAAGCCCACCAGCTACACCTTGACGCATGACAGAGGAAAATTTGGATCGTGTGAGACATTGTCTTCGAGTGCATGGTGCACATTTTGAACATGAACGATAAGCTTGCGAAACCATGTGAACATAAAGCCAACATTCATAAACTTTTCATATGGCACGCGACTTTTGAGACACACGGTATATATCTTTGGGTGAACTGACTTTTGGACCACCTGGTGGAAGGTGTTTGGAACCTTTACTGGGTGCTTATAAGGATCTTAATAATCTCTTAACTAGAAAGTCAAAATTCTGCTCTACCCCAAATTGACCTTGCATTTTGCAGATGCTAAACAATGCGTCTTTTATGGATTAAAGAGTAATGATTATTCATTAATATAGTTTCCAGTGATATGTTAATAAAGTTTCCAGTACAGAAAGAGATTTCCATGACTAGCAGTGTAAAAGACAAATACGTTTGATGATTGTGATTATTTCAATTAATATGTTGAAATATCTTTTGCAGTTTATTCTAAAGATATTCTCATACAAATTAACTACAAATAATGCAACAGGAGCTTATTTACAAAATGTCGTGATATTTTCTCACATACATTCTTTACTATAAGTTTCATAAAAAATAAAACAAAATAAAATTTAGGCATAGTTACCGTTATATTTTTCTATTTATTCTTTCATTTCAGAAATCTATTTCAATGAAATCTATATTAAAAATCTATACCAATTTTTTTACACATCATATCCTGAGTTTTGGATCAATTGCATCGTAAATTTAATAAAATTCTTAAAAATAAATTGTCAAAATAAACTACAGTGCTCCCTCCCCAAGTCAACATTGTTGGTTCTGAAGGTATGCCTGCTCAGAAAATTTTCCAGCTTAGGAAAATTCGATATGGGGAAAGGGGAGGGGGGTCGGTTTTCTCTCCCCCCTAAAGAGGGGAGTAAGCTCGAAATATATTTCTAAAAAATAAGCTAAAGCTATATTTCTTAGGCACATGCCAAGCAATCTTGACAATTAGGGATCCAACACAATGGTGGGCAAGATTTAAACTTTAGTCACTGAAGTAATGTGTAGCTTTATCCTTTCATAATATAAACAAAACTTCATACTTTTGTGTTAGATGTTAACATTTATTTATTAAAGTAATTTCCAGTAAATAAATTTAAATTCACACTAATTGAAAGTGTAATATCAAATATGTAGAACTTTCTGCTGCAATAAATCAAATGAATGTCCAACTTCAACATTAACTTGTTGATGTTCCATTTGTGCTGGCCAACCCTCAAAGTTCATCCAACATGGTGCGCTGTTTCCCAAATGGTCAAGCTTGTCAGAATTTTATTATGTCAAAATGTTTTAGGCTCCTATCAGTTTGTCGCTGGCTTGATATACGACTGTCGTTGGCATGAAAAAGTTCAATAGGCTATGCTAAATTGAAAGACTGTCAAAGTAAGCAGTCAGCTTCATTAAACGAGTCAGTGTTTTAATGAAATTCGATAATTATTTTCTTAGTTGGAGCTAGACATCTATTTGTGATTTTTGATGATTTTTTAGTAATTGATTAGCACATTGGGATCTTAAGATCTTTTTAATATATTTTCAGCTGTTGTATATGGCAGACTCCATATCAATTCAGGCAGAGGATTTACCTTCATAGTCTCAGATGTTATTGAAATCCGGAACAAAGTAATAAAACCCGTATTTTTTTTTTTGTCCAAAAATATTCCTGGCCCGAGCTATAGGCCACCAAAGATGGCGCCCCAGGCTACCATTTCTCACATTCGATTTCTAGCAAAATATTAAAATGCTCTATCTCTGGAACGGTTCAAGATATTCTGTTGCTGTTATTCAAAAGATAATAATGTGTTGATGAAAATGAAAATCCTCCATTTGGAAATATGTGTCCAAGTTCTCTTGCTGTAGCCTTCCGAAATTTTTTGGGAAAAATAAAAAAAAAAAATTTTTT
>JAHWFO010040814.1:0-28335 GCA_023313115.1 Rhysida immarginata
ATCCATGAGTTATTCTCTAAGGCTTACTTAGTAGTTATCATATAAAAGCATTTTGTTTTGTTTTTTTTAATAAAGACTAGAAAGAATAAAATAAAACCTTTTTAGGAACACACTTTCACCTTAAAAAGTGCAGTAAAAAGTAAAAAATATATAATTTAAAAAATGGTAAAAGTGTAGCGGCGCATTTAATATTAAATTTTAAAACGAAAATACTACATAATAAAATATTGCAACATTCGAAGAAGGTGCTTTAGCTGCGATACTGCAGTAATATTAAATTCGAGAATTCAAAGTCTAGCTAAAATTACTTATCAACAATAGAAATTCATTTAATTCTTTCCAAATTTACGTCTATTTTATTGCTCAATGCAGTACAAAGATTGAGTAATTGAGTTATTGACCCTCGACAAAACGATATCACAGAACGATAATCCGTTTTCAAGGTATCGTGCAAACGGTAGCCAGTTAAACGTACTGACCAAGCGTGCATTCTTATAAGTAGCTTTCTGGTAAATAAACGCGCTACCAAACTTTTGCCTTTTCTTTAATTGTATCTTTTAATTTTACTGCACTTTTTAAGGTGAAAGTGTGTGCTTAAAAATTTTCTTTTTTGCCTTTTCTTTAAATCTAAACACATCACACTTTCACTGCCTGTATTTCTTAAACGGTTGAATCAATTAAAAAACCACCAAGAATAAAACATTTCTCAAATGTTGTGTACAATCTGAATATACACACTGTCATATATACACTGTCATATTACTGAATTATGACCACCCGCTTAGTAATGGGAGTAGCCACCCTTCGCCGCTATAACTGCTGCTAGGCGTCGTGGCATGGACGCAAGAAGTGCGCGGTATGTGTCCGATGGTAAGGCAGTCCATTCCGCTTGAAGCGCTGTCCACAGAGCTTCGAGAGTCATAGGTGGAGGGCCCAACTCCGTACATGGCGATCAAGGTGCTCCCACAGATGTTCGATTGGATTGATGCCCGGCGAATTAGCGGGCCAAGGGAGCACTCGAAAGTCAGTAGAGTGTTCCTCGAACCAATCCAGAAGGAGACGTGTCTTATGGCAGAGTGCATTGTCCTTCTGGAACACACCTTCACAATGGGGGAATATCGTGAGCATGTACGGGTTCACCTGGTCCGCTACGATTAACAGATAGCCAAAGGCATTCAAATTACCCTCTAGACGAATCAGTGGACCTAACTGCTCCCAACAGAAGATCCCCACACATGCACACTATCCCCACCAGCCTGTTTCCGGCCCACCAATAGCCTCCTGCAGTCTCTTTTCATGGCGTTCACGACGCACTCGCCATCGCTAGTCAAACTTATGGAGCAAAAACCTTGACTCGTCGGAGAAGGCGAACTTAGCCCACTCGTCTGTGGTCCAATGGCGGTGCTCACGAGCAAAGTCTAGGCATCGTTGACGATGACCCCTGGTCAACATGGGTGCAGCAACCATGCGTCGACTGTTCAGGCCCATCCGTAGCAGGTTGCGTTCAACGGTAATGTCGGATACACGTTTGTTGGCACCACTGTTGAATCTGGTGGTCAGTGGTGGACTGTGGCTCTCCTGTCACCTTTTACGAGTCGTCGTAGGCGCCACTCACCCTATTGGTCCATGGCTCGTGACCCTTTACAGTGATGGCGTTGGGACACGATTTCTCTCCCTGCTATCCACTCTTTGTACACCTTCACTACAGCAGACCGTGAACAGTTCACAAATCGCGCCGTTTCGGAGATGGTGCCACCCTTGCTGCGATAGCCTATTATCATCCCTTTTTGGATGTCCGTTAAATCCGGACATTTACCCATCTTGAGGCTCGTGCGCCTGCCGTTTGATGCACCAGCTTTAAAGCTTTCTCAGCCTGTTATGCAAATTTTGCAATGTGTAATCGTTGTTGGGGCGAACCATGCGTATGCCTTGAAGGAGTGCTGGTCATAATTCATTGATATGGCAGTGTAATTAGGGGTTTCCATTGCAAATTTCAAAGTTGACTTCCAGTTTTTTGGAAATGGAATGAATATACATAAAAACCCCTCGCATAAAAGCACAATAATTTTTCCATTAAAAGTACTCTGTCCGATTTGTATTTTAGAAGTTGGCTATTGGTTCACTTTAGGTGAGACACTCTCAGGATATATAAACGATGCAAGGCAAAGTTTGTGCAACAATAGGTAGGTTGTGTTTATATCTATAATGGTGACACCAACACAATTCACCCTGGCCCACAAGCAGGCGTTGACATGGGAAAAGTAATACACTTAAGTGCCAAAATTCGATATTTCTTAGAATTAGTACATTTTGAGCTAACATTGTGCCTATTTTTTTCAAATTATATTTCTAACGGATAGAATTGAGCATAATTTTATGTGTTTTTGTAATAAAATCAGCACAAAAGTGATTGCAACTCGTTATTATTATTATTTTTTTTTTTTTGTTTCAGCTGAAAAGTTTACTTTTTGGCGTTTATTACCTTCCCCATATCAATGCCTCAATTTAGTTTTTCTCTCCATTTTACCTGATGGACCATCAACGAAATTTCAAAACTTCTAAACCATTTGAAACGTCTTAACAATTTTCTATTTAGGAGCTGAAAAAGACCGTCACAGATCTGGTTGACTTTTATGTTAGTAATTTTTATTAGAAGAGAATGTTCAAATTTACATCCAAACGAATAAAAAAGTTTCAATATATATGTCAATAAACAAATTTAAAAGCGATAAAAATAAATATATATACAAACATCACTCTGTTAAAATAGACAAATAAATAATCACACATTCGTAAGGAATCAAACATTTCAATCGTGCAAAGAGAGTGAGAGACAGGTTGGCGTCACTTGTTAAGAAGCGGCAAACTTCTTGGTTCTATCACCGGGGACGAAGCCTTCCATCTGCTTCCTGCGCGCCGTCTCGATCTGATTCTCCTTGTGCTGGAGAATGTTCTCGGCGATGTAGTGCTCTGTATCCTCGTCGCTCATGTACTTCCCTCTGGCCGCGAAACACATGAACAGGCCAAAGAGGGTGCTGACGCCTCCTACTGCCATCAGGCTGGCCCCAGCAATGACACCCACGCCTACCATGACAACAACGCTTCCTGGCACCTGGTGATCTACTGCAGAAATAATAATAGCGCTTGGTTAATGAATTAAATGGGAAAGCCACGTGCTTCTTTATCGATTGCGGACGAGTGCAAACGAAGTTTTAAAAATGCTTTCAACAACGCTTAATGGAGTTGGTTGTGGAGTGCGGCAAAGAAGAGGGAAAGCCGAAGGAAAATAAAATATTAAAAAAAAAAAAGCAGAAAACGTTTTTAAGGTACAATGGGGAAAATTTTGAACGAAAAGGACAGGCATAAGAAGAAATACTCATAGACGGTTTTTGTGCAGTCTTCTTTATGTACAAATATAAAGTTAAAATCCGTTAGGTGCACTAAAAAAACAATTCTCGAAATGAGAAGCAAATGTAGGCGGGTGCTCAATTATCTTTCTTATGAAGCAAATTCTTTAAATTGAAAGGGCTATTTAAGAATATAAACTTTTAAGAATTAGAATACCCACTCGATAAAGATGGTAACGCCAGAATACTCCGAAGCGCTTTTTAAATTAACTTCAGCCAAAACAACAACTCCTCCAAATCCTATTTCACCACCTGTGTACAAAATTGCGTTGTCTGTTTTTGTTATTATTCGTTGGTCACCTGTAGTTAAGCAACCCCGAAACATGAAGAGTCAATCGCGTGCCGCCACCTGACGTCGATTAATGAAATCAGGCCATTCTCTCTGATTGAATTCAATTTTTGGTTTTACAATTCTGGACTTTTAATCGAAAATTTCAATTCTGATTGGTTTTGAATCTTTCAAATCCTCTTATCTTCGATAACAAGACCCAATTACGAATCTTCTTAAAATTCAGAAATGTTAAAAATGAAATTTACTTTTATTACCAATTTTCAAAGAAAGAAAAATCGATTTTTCTTAAATGCTTAAATTTTTTATAGACATACTTTTTCATCCATAAAGTATCTCACTGAAAAAGTTAGCTATTAGCTGAATTTATGGAATGAAGAGGATAAATGCCTTTATATGCAAGAAAACATAGTATAATTTTCTTTCCTACTCACTCAAACGAAATATTTTACAGTAACATTCAATATGAATTTGAATGACATTATTCTAGAGGAGAGGTTTATTATAAAAGAATTAGGAATTTTTTTTTACTCCAAACTCTCATTTGTAATTCATATTCATTTTATTATTTCTAAAGCCTACTGTGTTTCGTATAAGGTACGTTTCATATTATAAGGGACAACGCATTTTCTGGATGTAAAATTTAAATTAATAACTGTAATCAATGGAAAAGAAATGTTATTATAATAAATGAAAAATGTTGACATTGTTCGTACAATTTTATAAGGATTAAACAAATAGTTTCAGTGCTAATATTTCTTAAAACTTTTTGACACGTTTCAAGTTATAAGGGACAGAATTAGTGTCATAGTTCACCTATTCTACCTATACATGTTAATGGTGCTAACCGTAATTTGCACTTTTGTAAGCTTTCTTCCTTCTTCGTTCATTCTTAAATGATGGCTAAAAGGAGACCAGTAACTGATGAAGAAAAATGTCGTATTCTGGCTTTTCGAGAAAAAGGAATGTTAGTGCGAGAAATATTAAAGTGTCTAAAACGTGCAAAAAGTATCATTGGCCGTTTAGTTAAGCAAAGCCCTGGTCCCAAAGGCAAAAAAGAAACCTGGTCCCAAGTCCAAGGTGAAAAGAAGAGATGCAAGGAGGATCGTTCGAGAGATATCAAACGACGGGACCACTTTAAAACGAATTCCTGACACTTTGGAACTTCCAATATCCCACTCCACAGTATGGAGAGTGGTCAAGAAAAATCCGCATTTAAGATACAAGGCAAAGTCCATCAAACCACCCCTAAGAGACTTCCATAAGCAAAGCCGCTTACAGTGGGCACAGGAACACATGGGATGGACTAATGAATGGATGCAATTTCTTTTCAGCGATGAAAAGGCCTTCAATTTGGATGGTCCGGATGGTTGGAACTACTATTGGGAAGATTTACGCCGAAAACCAGCTATATTTTCCAAAAGGTTTTATAGAGGTGGAACTGTGATGGTTTGGGGAGCATTTGGCTGTAATGGAAGTTCAGGAATTGCATTTATCAATAAAAGAATGGATTCTAAGTACTATCAAGAGCTTCTTGAAATGCACCTTTTGCCAATTGCACTGTTATTGGAGGATCCGAATTTATATTTCAGCAGGACAATGCACCATGCCACTCATCGAGAGCAACAATGGCCTGGTTTGCAGAGAAAGGGGTTAAAGTAATAAAGTGGCCTTCTAGGAGCCCTGATTTAAACCCCATCGAGAACCTTTCGGGCATTCTAGCATTATAGTTTAGATCCAAATAAAATCCAGAAATAGGTAAATTCTATGCCAAAAAGAGTCTTTGAAGTAATAATAACGAATGGGTCTTATATCAAGTCTCAAATAACATTGTATGTTTGCATTTTCAAAATCGTCCCTTATAACTTGAAACGTGTAAAAAAAGTGTTAAGCAATATTAGCACTGAAACTATTTGTTTAATCCTTACAAAATTGTACGAACAATGTGAACATTTTTCATTTATTATAATAAAATTTTTGTCCATTGATTACAGTTACTAATTTAAATTTTACATCCAGCATGCATTGTCCCTTATAATATGAAACGTATCTTATTATGATTAAAAATTCTAAAAGGTTCAACGATTGTAATTTTTGTATCTACCTTTTTAATGCTGCTAAGACCATTTTTGGAATATGCTTCAGTTATCTGGTCACCACTAAATCAATTGAAAAGGTTCAAAGCGAGTTCCTAAGAATTATATTTAAACAATTTTCTTATGAATATTTTCGTATTAATTTATATGTTACTAATTCATTTAATGCAGTATTTAAAATGCGATGAACTACATCACAAGCGATTATGTAAGACCTGTGTATGTTATATAAGTTATACAATCATTCTTGTTTATCTAACACTTTTTTTGAGTTTATGTCCTTACGAGTTCTCAGAATATATACGAAATCATAAGACTTATTTTCTTTACTCTCTTATAAATAATCTTTCTTTTTATCGTTTGTGTAATTTTGCAAATAGACTTTCTGAAGTAATTAATTTAAGTTATATGACCTTTTCTGAATTTAAGTCTTCTTATGGAATAAAATTTATATTCTTTAATCTTATTTGGTAATCCATCTTTTTATTATGATTATGCTCTTTTTCTCTTTGTAAATTCATGAATTTGTAAGTTGTCATTGGGCCTCTTGCCTGTTGCTTGCTTAAATAAATAAATAAAAATAATAAATAAATAAATAAATAAATAAATAAATAAGTAAAGATGATTATAAACTCTATAAATGCCAGCGGTTTTTAATAACAATTTATTGCATTAATCGCTATTGACTCGTTTCATTTTGAAGGAAAAGAGAAATGCAGTGCGTTTCCTGAATTGGGTTTGTTCATAGTACATAAAACGACTCTCGAAACAAAGAAAACCACTTCTTTAGATTCGTCCTCTTTATATTAAACACTAAAGTTTCAGAGTAGGTAGTAAAATATAAGAAAAGAAAGGGAGAACTTCTTTTTAAATGGAAAATCATAAAACTTGAAACCCGAACAAAACAAACGCGAAGCCGTCTGAGTGACTGGCTAACTGATCCCTATAATTTTGCTGAATTTTATTTTGTTTCTCTAAATGCATGTGATCATTAATTTATATCCCAATTATAACTTTAAAAAAGCATAAGCGATCAATTCCAAGTTATCTGTAGAGATCAGGCTTCATCACTGTGCGCTTTCAAGTTTATTCCTTTGTCGAATAGGGCCACCTGTGCAGGTGAAGCAAACAGAACCAACAAGAGAACATACATCTCGAAAACGATCGTTATTATTATTATAGAATCAGATAAAAAGATCGCGGACAGGAAGGAGAACGCTATTGTCACTTCCAAGAAGGAGCTTTTCCTAAAACGTAAATAAAATTTGGGGGTGGAAGGGGGGTGGGAGGACAAAAAAGACACGAAAACTTGAGAATTCAATAGTAAAGGAAGTTTTTTGTCACTTGCTCGCCAAATAACGTCATCAATTCAGTCTACTGACGTCATCGATTATTGGCCCGTGCGCACGAAGCGAGTTTCAAGGCGCCACGAACGACGCCTTGACATTGAATTAATGATAAGAGTCAAGAAAAAATAAAATTTTATCTCCATGAATGTTTCAGTCACTCAATATAGAAATATCCATCATTGATATTTAAAACAGCATATATAATATTAAATTAATTTTTTTTAAAAATAATAATAAATTAAGCAATTCAATATTGATTGTGTAGAAATATTGGGAAATGTTTTTGTATTTTAAGCGTAAACACGTCAATTAAAAAATTAGAATTTCAGCTAAAGCAGCTGGAATGGAACGCCTAACTATTTTAACTATTCAATTACAACGAGCTTTAAGCTATTATTACATCCATAAATTGTGTTAAACGACTTCGGCGAAACGTTAAAATCGAATCAGGGCTCCAGTTTAAAAAATGTTCTAAAACCAATAAAATTTACCGATACAATATTTAAACATTTACTTCTGAAAGAAAAAAAATTATAATTTTAATAACTACGGAATTTGTAATTTTTTAACATACTTTCAGTGTAATAAGAATATATCTCTTCCCAGCGCCCCAGGGACAATGATTTTAAAAAGCTATTCGTTTTCGTACGCTGTAGATTGTTGTCCATGGTGAACTACTCGACACTCTAATCAAAAATAATTTATTTATCCTCAATGAAAACCAAGCTTCGAAAACGCAAACAGCCTCCTAATTCTAGACATTATCAGGAAAAAAATTTAATAAGTAAAAGTTTGAAATCTTTTTTATCAGTCGAATTTGTAATCGAATTATAGCTAATAGGCATGCGCAACGCCACCAATATTAATCAAAGGATAATTCCTTCTTCATGATTTTAAATTAGGTTTTATTTTTTTAAAATTTATTTATTGTAATCCAATAGGTCCATCCAGGGCCTGTATGGCCTGAGGCCGACGAGTTGGGTCCCTGGATGAACCTGGATTAACGACTGCTGTACGATGATCACAGCAGGCGGGGGGGGGGGGGGGGCAGATCGTGAGCCACTAATGGTCGCCCATCCAGTGACTAGCCGTGCCTGATGTTGCTTAATTTATTTATTTATTTATTTAATTGCTAAACAACCCATGGGTTGTCCCCCAACAGACCAGAGCCCAACACGGGGTTTCTAAAATAAAAGACGAACACAAACATCCATGCCCCAAGCTTGGCTTGCTGGTTGTGAGGGCGATAACACCTGCACCTCAGCGTTCTCGGCCAATAAGTTTTGAGACGTATAAGAGCATAATGTTAATTTAGAACAAGCAAGGAAATTAATTGCAGCTCATTCGTTAATAATACTTAAGAAACCACTAAATAATAAAAGCAAAAATATCAGCAAAGAACCCTGGCATCGCCGAAGAACTAATTCAAGTAATACCGAAGCTTCTGTGCATATCAAACATTCATCATATTTTAATGCTGTTATGTAGCTTGTATGTATTACTAATATTCAAGTACGCATTACTAATATTCAAAAGTTTCAAAAGAATGATGAGGTGCTATATAGTCAGATCAATTTAAAGATTATTTTTATTAGAAATAAATAAAAAAACCTAAACAATAATATGCTTTGCCTCCAAGATAATAAAAATTGAAATCGCCAGGAGCCTCTGCTAGTCTATCCATATATATAAAGAAGAGTGTTTGTTTGTGGATTTGTGGGTATGTTGTTTCTTATACAAATCTACAGTTTTATTCCGATTTTGGTGAAATTTTGCACAATTGATCTTCACTGTCTACCTCAGATTTCGAAAAAATGATAATTATCTATAATAAATAGATATTCATGATGATGATCTGGCATATTAACAAGAAATTAAGCCTCCCGAGGAAGGTATAGGAAAGTAGCGGAAGCCCTGAGTTCATCTATTTTTTTATTCCTTCATCTGCACTTTTTAACCCCCCATTTTGTAAATCAAAAATTGATTTTCTCGAACCTTGTATTTAGAAAATATAAAAGAACCCTATCTTCTTTCCTTTCTCATCATTCTCGATCGAATGACATATCACACCCTAAATGTTGCCATAAATTTCTTAAGACCAAGTGATTGCCACCCCCACAACTCCTACCCTATTAGGACAATTTGGCCCAAACTTTACAGTAATGTTGATCTTGCTTAGAGAATTATGTATACCGAATTTCACTTCTTTATATGCATAGACCTTTTGGTCCCCTCTAATTTCCGCCCCCGAAACTTCGACCACAGTGGGCCAATCAAAACCAAACTAAATAGTGAAGGTGCTCATGCACACAGTAAGCTACATTCCAAATTTCAACCTTCTACCTCAAAAAATGCGGAAATTATGAAGGGGACGGACGGACGGACAGACGGACATTGTGAAAACAATAAGTAGCTCCATTCTTCCGCTACTTAATAGGAGATATCTTATGACCAAGAATGCAAGGCAAAGTTTGTGCAACAACAGGTATCAACACGCAATTAACCAACACAATAATAGATATCTCATGACCAACAATGCAAGGCAAAGCTTGTGCTTTGTAAATAAGATTCAATTTGTAACAATGCATAGAATTCTTGTTGTTCGGGTTTTTCTTAGAACTGATAGTTCTCAGAACTCAATATTGAAAATCTTTAAAAATGAGCACTAACTGGAGATAAAAGAGTTACCAGACTATTGATAAACTGACCAAGTCGTGAGTATCAAGTAGTTATCGAAGTTCCCAGGCGTGTTAACAAAAGAAACGGCGACTGCTAGACTACACAATATGATGAATGGCCAAGTTTTGCTTCAAGACGACGAGAGCAGGAAAACTTCGAAGGAAATATGGGTCTAAAGTATCCAGTGATGTTCCCCGGTGGTAAGATGGATGGTCAAATTTTGCTTCAAGACATCGAGAGCAGAATGAAATTGCAACAACGGATTACCAAGTAGTGAACAATCACAATTCAGATTGTTGGGATTGCACACAGCCACACACGATCATATACATCTAATGCCACCCAAGAAGAGAGTGTTTAGTTGAAGTTATTGTTGCCATATATTTCCATATCAACGCTGGTGAAATATTATTGCCATGGAAAGTAATGTAGGGATGATGCAACAATATATTCAATGCAATGATAGAACATTCATTTCTAAAGAATTATCTATTAGTCCTGAACATTCGAGCAGGCAAAGAGATACACGTATCTATTGGTGATGTCGAAGAAATAAACGATTATCGATTGGTCGGAGAAGACAAAAAGGTATCCAGGCGTCGGAAACATCTAAACAATGGGAGCTTCATCTACAGTATGAAATTGTAGAATTACTGAAAATCAATTTGAGTTATTTAACACAATCAGATTCTTAAAACTTACCATTTTCTGGGAAATCTTTAAAAATGATCAGTTACTGGAGATAATGGAGAATTAGCAGACTATTGGGAACGAGTGGAAAGGCGATAGAGGAAGCAGTCTCTTTGCTCGGGTGACAGTTGATAACAAAGCATACATCAACTCAACTTTTCAAATCGTTAAGCATAACACATTATGCTGTATAATAATCGTTCGAATAATACATGTTAATTCATATCCACAGAAATGCAACTGAAGAATACCACAGTCAGAAGACAAAAAGTTGTCCACACTTCGGAAACATCTGAAAACGGGAGCTTCGCATATAATAGGAAATTGTAGAATTCCTGAAAACTAATTTGAGTTATTATTTAACTTCTAGAGGTTGTTCTGTTTATCTACAACTGTAATTATCCCGGGCAACGCGTTTGGCAGTGAGTTTATAAAGAAGAGTGTTTGTGGGTGTGTTTGTTTCTATACGACTCTTCAGTTTTATTCTGATCTTGATGAAATTTTCCATAATTGATCTTCATAGCATGAGGAAGGTCACTGTCTACCTCAGATATCGAAAAAATAATAATTATCTATAATAAGTCGATATTTATGATGAAGGTAGTGCATATTAATAAGAGGTATCTCATGACCAACAATGCAAGGCAAAGCTTGTGCTTTATAAATAAGGTTCAATTTGTAACAATGCATAGAATTCCTGTTGTTCGATTTTTCTTAGAACTGGTAGTTCTCAAAACTCAATATTGAAAATCTTTAAAAATGAGCACTAACTGGAGATAAAAGAGTTACCAGACTATTGATAAACTGAGCAAGTCGTGAGGTATCAAGTAGTCATCGAAGTTCTCAGGCAGCCCTCGACGATGCAAGCGTAACAACAGAAGAGACGGCGACTGCTAAACCACACAAAGTGATGAATTGCAACAAGACATCGAGAGCAGAGTGAGAATTTCAACAACAGATTATCAAGTAATAAATAAGCCAATACAGAATGTTGGGATTGTAGAACACGCAGACAGAAACGATCATGTACATGCGCTGCCATCCAAGTATAGTTTTGACTCGTCGAAAGTGTACATCTAAAGTAAGATTACGTGATCAAAGAATTATTTGGCTGGCTGTGCCACACTTGGAGATGTCCATCCATTGGGAGAATTTTAAAAAAAAATTTTCGAATATTCATTATGCATTTTTACTGTATTTATTCTAAGCGTTTTCATGTGTTCACTAGCAGAGGACCTGGCGTTGCCCAGGATAGTTATACTTGCAGGTAAGCAGAACAATCTACAGAAGTTAAATTATAACTCCAAATTAGTTAAAAAATAACCCAATGAATACAACACAGAGCGAAGGGGCTATCCATTCTGAGAAAAATACGAAAAACAGGAATTTCTAGGTGATATACCGGGGCTTTACCTCTTGATATCCATCCTCACCACCAGGGACCCAAGTTTTTCTTGCCCTTGACGTAGAAGCTGTATTCGAAACTGCCATTGTTCAAATGTTTCCAATGCCCGTATAGATTTTTGTATTTTAGCTCCAGAGTTTCTCTGACCAATACTCGTTCTTTCTCTTTCCTTTCCAGGCACATAATTTTTTGCCAGTCGTCTGGATGTTTGATAGGGAGATTAAGGGAGACACGTGTGACTCCTTTTCCTCCTCAATAGACGCTGCCTTATTTATGGCCTGTCACTGCATCGTCATTTTATGCTCATTATTAATAATTTTTGATTAAATTTTGCAATATCTTAAGAAAACGCTTAGAATTAATACAGTAAAAAATCTTAATGAAAATTCGAAAAGAATTTTTTTAAAGGCTCACAATGGATGGACCTCTCCAAGGATGCCACTGCTAGTCTAAATAATTTCTTGCTCACGTAATCTTACTTTAGATGTACACTTGATGTTGTTGCAATTCCCACTCTTCTCTCGATGTTTTGAAGCAAAACTTTACCATTCATCACTTTGCGTAGTCTAGCGGTCGCCGATTCTTCTATTCCTTTGCTCAATACAGGACGGAGCTAAAGGAGTGCTTCCTCTGTGGTCTTTCCACTCTTTCTCAATATTCTGGTAACTCTCCATTATCTCCAGTTACTGATCATTTTTAAATATTTTCAAGAAATTGTTAAGTACTGAGAATGTCACGGAAATCGAATCTAGGTTCGTCTTCCGGTGACACTCGCGTATGCTTTCGCTCTCGTATCTTCTACCGTTCGAAGATGGGGGCGGAGCAGCGCAAAGAGTGTCGTCATTGCAATCGAGACGCAAGCACCAATAAGAGACCTGAATGCGGAGGAGGAGAGAGGTTTGAAAATTTGAAATCTCGTTGGAAAAGAAAAACTTTAAGAAAAGAAAGAGTCTTCGAATAGGAAGGATGGAAAAAGCACGATGCGAAGGTGGACAAGGTCGGTGAAATTTACGCCGTAACGAACAAGCCTTGGCTCGAAAAGCTTAACAACGGCGAAGGCGGAGATACGACGCCGGGATATGTACCCGCTTCAGCGCCGATGGGAGAGCCTTGCAGGCGAGCTGCTCGGGCGGAGATTTCTGCTCAGCGACGGTTAGAAGTGAACGACGCAGAGAGTAGTGAGAGTTTGTGCGTCCAGAAAGCATCGTTATTCACCTGCTTATCCAGCCCACCTCGTAAGTACTACCTTAATAGTGCAAATTAATGCCAGAATTCTGAGTGCAGTGTTCAATGATTTTTACCAGCGAGAGCTGCATGCCGGCATGGTCGTCAATGGCGTATGGCCTGGCGGCCTAAGGGCTTACCTGCAGCAAGGATATGGTTTCTCCTTTGTGCAACATGACATCACGAAGGCCATTGCATAATCGTAATTCCCCTATCCTTGTCTGCTTATATATGGTGTTAATTTTATCAATTACATTAGGTGATAAATCTTTTGTTAATTTTATTTATATAGTGGATAGTGAATAACGTATTCTGCCTCCTATCTGAAATGTTTTCAAGTATGTGCTTCTTAGCATAAGAACATTCCCGGACAGTGACTTTAATTTTCATAACTTGCGTTATTGTGTTCTTTTAGCTGTAAGAATTGCCAAGTTAATTATTCCTATTTTCGTGACTGTAAAGTGCTATATTTGACTTGCACATGATAGTTAGACTTGTGCACTCATTTTAGCGCGAACTCTAAATGTGTGATTATTTTTGGTGAGTGTCATTACCAACTTATTTAATGCTATCTCCTAAACGCAAACAATATTTACTTTGCTTCTGTTGGAGTTATTTATATTTGTTTGAATTTTGAGTATTGGTATTCTTAGAACCGTAAGCCTTTGTAACTTTGCTAGTTGCTGTTAAGGTTTGTTATCATTAAACTTTGTCAGCTTGATGCTTGGAAGCGAGTTAAGCTTCACATGTTAGAACGCTTTAACGATACTTATTCTGCTTGTTTATGGATATTTACATGTTAGCTAAGTAAGCTATAATTTTTGATAACTTGTCTCAAAATTAGAGTGTTTATTTTCATGGACATTGGAATTATTTAATTGAGTTCTATTTTTAGTTTTTGGTAGTTGTCTTGATTGGTGATAAGCTTTACTATTTAGAAATTACAATTGGGGTGTTTCAGCCTTATGGGTTAATGTTATTTATTTATGTCACTGTCAATATTATTCAATTTTGTTTCATATTTATTCAATAAACGTATCATTTTAAATATATCCTTTCACTGTCACGTGATTACTACTTCCCACTGCACCAGCTCTTGTAGCTCTGCTTTTACACGTTACAGTGGAAGGTGCGTGGTAGCATCGCAGGTGTGACGTCGGACCTACAAATTTTTTTTGTGTGCTTCAGTGTTTGTTTGCGACTTTGAACGTTGAAGATAAATAATAATTACGCGGGACATTTCCTGAATATCTTTCAATATGAGAAGAATTAAAGCTTTATGCACAAGATTATTAGTATTCATATAATTTATACCAATTTTTTGCGAACATTTGTGTTGTAGCGTTCCAGCTGTGACATAGGATCTGCAATTTATTTTTTGTGTGCCACTGTTTACCCAAGTGTACCCTGTGGTACGAGTTCTTATTTAATGTGATTTTGACTACTGGCAATTATTTTTTTCTCCAAGTGATTTGGGTGTTACTTGCGTCTTAGTGCTTTGTGAATTGCAGTATTAATTATTGGAGAGCTTATTCAAGTTGGTGGTGTGCAAGGAGTGCTTACTGTTTAGTTTGGCTGTTGGGAAAAAAATTTTTTTTCCCCTTGATGAATGTTCGCGGGTGTGCAACTTCAGGTACTGGTGCTGACAGGTGTGTGTTTGTGCAGCCACAAGTGATTTTCTTTCGTTATTTGGTCGTTACCTTTAATGTTGTGGAAGGTGCGACTTTACTACCATGGCCAAGAGTAAAGAGTCGGAGCAGCAAAGGTTGGAAAAGCAAATTATAAGAGGGTTTTTTGAAATCCGCTATAAAATCAACATACGTCAATACAACCAGTGTTTTAAAACCTTGGCTATGAACGGGAAAAAAATAATTTATCCTCACTTCAATTATAGCAAATACCATACGCATTAGGCCTTCAGCAAACCCAATGATCCGAACATTCCGAATATCCGGAATTGCGGAGTTATAATGTTTATGGTGATCATTTTGAATTCTATGTGATCGTTTTGACAGAACTAATATCAAGATATAATAAAGCACTTTGAAGTATCCTTCTACATTACCTCCCACTGAAAGGTCGTAGATATGAAAATACGATGCTTCATTATATTAAATGTAAAAATATTTTATGAAATAAACTTATTTTCAAAGAGAGCAAATCCTTCGTTAAACCGACTATTCGATCGATTCACTAATTAATTAATCAGTCAATAGCTGGTGATTGTTGTTAATTAACTCTTAATTCGTGAAGCCTTATCCATTCCGCGTAAAAGCTATGAAGTCTGGCTTTAATTTAAAATAAACAAAGTAATGGATATCCTCTTTAATGCCAATTTTCCAAAGTAGATGGGCATTAATAATCTGCAAAATTGAAATTAATACTTTTCGATAGGAATTAAAAAATAATGAGCTCAGTGACTGGTCTTTAGATTAAAATGAAAAAATATATACGATTATAGGCGTACTGTGTCGTTTAGCATGTTTAACGACTGAAATTTCTTTCTCGTTTCTCAAGAGATTCTGTAAAAATTATTTGTATATTTTAAATCCTAATATTTCACTCTAGCTACGTTTTTTTTTTAAAATCAGGACTAGAGATCAGATTCTGTTTTGTAAGCAAATTCGTGTCTGGAATTTGTAAAGTAAATCCCCGATTGCCATTCCACCGCCGCCTTCTCATTTTTTCACGCGAGGAGCAAAAGTTTGAATTTCCTTTTCAAGACGGAGCCTTTTGTACCCAGATATTGTCTCATTTTTCTAATCATGCAAATGATAAATCTGTACGAATCTTATTATTTGTGAATACTTTAAATGATACTGTTTTGCATTCTTACTTGTTGCAACGAATTGGCGTCTTCTATAACCTTGATGCGTACGAACAGCAATCAATACCACAGCGCATAAATATTCGTATTGGCTATATGGAAATAAGACAATTTGCAATTAACTGTATTTGACGAAAAGAATGGAAAACTTATAAAAATATTTAACTAAGCGAAGAAAATTGAAAACTTTGGCAAATTAAAATTTTAGACGATGAAGAATAAGACGAGTATTGTTGTGTCATTATCTTTGACTGAATTAAAAATAAAGCCAAATAACATGGCTTTTATTGTCTATTTTCTTAAATGTAGCCCAATAATATTTCATCAGCACATTGTTTTGAAAATGTTTATATAAATTTAGAGAGAAGCCTAATGTAATGCTTTGAGACCAAGCGCCGCGAAGTTGTTGGAACAGGGAGGCAACTCGGGCGACTCAGCGAGACGACTCGCGATGTCATCAGGATTCAGGCTATCTTCTGCAGGAAGCGTTGCACCACTGCTAAAATGCGAAAAAGATGATGTCACGATCATAAAACCTGGGTAGCTGATGAGTGGAAAAGAGTTGATGTGGATCGATGAGCCGTCGTTTAGAATCCTCAAGGAGGTCTGCACTGCAGGCTGTTTAATTTCAATTCTAATGGGTGGTGGATCGGCGAGGAGTATTAGGTAGCCATTGTCTTGGTATTAATTACCTTCTAGAGTCAGTTATTTGAACATTGCAGGCAATCAGTGTTGTTTTGAGGAGCATCAAGATGATTTTCCAATAACAAATAATACGGCAAGAAAAAAACTTCCAACACATGGAAGGAATGGGTCAATTTTAATGAAATTGCACAACAATATAATGTGGATGACATACAATATATGATTAAAATTTCAACAGAATCCTGGTACAGAGTGTTCCAAAAAGTCTCTCCACTGGAAGAATGGTTCATCCTAATTTACATAAAATCTTCAATCTGTCATCTGTATTGTAACAGACTATAGTAGTCTCAACACCTGCCATGCGCCGCACGCGCAGCCGTACTCCTGTGCAGCAACTGACAAAGGTCGTATTATGGGATTTCGAGATGCTGGATGGTCTTATCGGCAAATCACGGCCCACATTGGATGTAATGTTTCTGTGATGGCTCGATGTTAGCAGTGGTCTACAATAGGATTCACACACGTTGATCTGTTTCCGGACACCCACGCATTACTGGTTCATGCCAAGACTGTGGGATTGTAAGAGAAGCACTGAACACCGGCAGAAGACATAAGGGTCAGAGTGGAACCAAACGTATAAATACGGGCCACTTGCAGTAGTACTGCAGTCGCATGTCCCTCTAGCCAGACTACCACTTCTGCAAGAACACCGTTCTGTGCGGTTGCAGTGGTGTCGCGAAAGAGCTGACTAGCGGGCTGAATGTAGGTCTGTTGTTTTCAGTGATGACAGCAGATTTTGTAGAATAAATATTGTTTAGTAGATTTAGAATGATGTGTATTTTAATCACAAAGAGATATAGAATAATAAAACACATGGGTGTTTCAAAAATACTTTTACAAACTCTGAGGACAAGAAAAAAAAGTTCATATAAACATATGTCCGAAAATCCTTCGTTTTCGAGTTAATAATTAAAGTTTACAACAGAGGTGATTGGAGCTCATCCACACATAAACTCATAATAAATGCTCGAAATGTCCTCCTCTTGCTTCTAAACACGCATGCACTCGTCGAATCATGGAATGTCGCACCCTTTCAAATACTCCCTGACGGTTTCGAATGGTTTCGTAGGCTTTTATGACACGTCGATAAAGAGTTTCTGCATCCGGGTGGTCTGCTGTATAGACCAATTGTTTAAGGTGTCCCGAGAGATAATAATCCAAAGGATTGAGATCGGGGAAACATGCAGGCCATGAAACTGGTCCTCCTCTTCTATCCATTTGTCATTAGATGGATATTCATCTCTGCCTATTCATCTATACATACCAGCCAGTGCATCTCGAACATTACCATTCGCGCGGCCGTACATAAAAATCATGTCTGCATGCTCATGAGATGAACATCCTCTCATGTTTGAATATAACACTTTCAGTTAACTCACTTCCTGTAGTAGGTACAGTCGGGTGCAAAAAGTTAGGTCAAAGTTGTTCGGCTTCCTTACAATACTTCAATCCAATGAGATTGCTGTTTTCAGGTATCAAGTTGAACATGCTTACTATGGGACGATTCCATTAAGTTTTATCTTAGCATCGGTGGTTGGCAAGTTTTACGCCACGTGCTCAAGTATGTTGACAAAAAGATTATTTTGGCTGTTCTGTTGAGAATTTTTGTTTTATTAATCATAAAGTAATCTATTTGGTTAGTAATATAACGCAAATGTTGCACAGTATCGATATAATTATACGCGTAATCACGAGATAAGCTAATGCAGCGCTCGTTATGGTCTGATGCGGAAGTGGCTTAGAGGTGTAAGTGGAAGCTATTTTCTTTTGACTGCTCAAAAGGTTAAAGTCTCATTTTTTGTGTGTATTATGCCAAAATCAACCGAAAATAGTATTAGAAAATTAATAGTTCAACCAACACAGATAGGAAGGGAAAAGTGCTAAAAAAATTGCCGAAATATTTAAAATAAGCAAACAAACTGTCATAAACTCTAAGAAGGGGATGAACAACGTTTCAAAAAACAACGATTAAAAGGAGGAGGGCAATGTTTCAAGGAGTAATACAAAAGTGTTTCCAAACAGGGGGATCGGCCTCGGTGGCTCAGTGGTTGCGTGATCGCCTCTGATGCCCGAGTACGCGGGTTCGATCCCGGCCGAGGACGACGAGTATTTTTCAAGGGAAAATCCTGAGATCACGCACTTCCTTCGGAAGGGAAGTAAAGCCGTTGGTCCCGTGTAGTCGTTTGCCGCCTGCACGTCAAAGAAGCCTTGCGAGGCAAAATTTGCGGCCCCTGTAACACCGTCTTGAAATGACCATAGCAGTTGAAAAGGACGTTAATACCAAACAAACCAAACCAAACCAAACAGGGGGAGCTACAGGAAGAAACGGAGCCAGACACTGTGGACACGGAACGACAAGAATAGCAAGAAACCACTAATCCACATCAAAATTTTATTTGAACGGATGCCCATTTCGGCAGCCAAGCTGCCTTCGTCAGCGTAGACAAGGAATTGATCTGTACAGAAAGTTCTGTTCAGATCTTTTTTTAATAGGAGTTCCTTACTTCTACTTTCTTGGTTTAGTGGAGTGACATGCGCCCTATGCACCATATGGTAGAATCCTGCTAGTTTGTGTTGATGACAGTGGTTCGAATCATGCTTTATGAAGTTAGGCACAAAGTTTGCTTTTCTATAGATGTCATACTCTAGTTCTTGGCCAATTCTTGTCAATTCTATGTCCAAAAATGGCAGGCTGTCATTTCTCTCATCCTGCCTGTCACCAAGTTTGGCGACTGAATCTTTGGCCACCATCGTACATCACAATCGGGGAGCAAGCTTGGCATTGGAGGGACGCCATCTATGAGCAAAATCTATAGATTAAGCTCCATTTCACATGAGAGCGCGGAGCAAAAGCGCTTTAAGGCCAAAAAGCGGAAGCGGCGCAAAAGAATGCGCAAACAGAGGGAAATCGAGCGGGAAAATGAAAATCGAGGAGAGAGCTTTAGAAACCGAGCGAGAAGGACGCAGAGGAATCGCTCCCGAGCATGATGTAAGAAGGAAGAGCGCTTCCTTCTTACTTCATGCTCCCGAGTAAATAGAAGCGAAGAGCGTTCTCTCGGACATTGTAGAAGCGAGAGGAAAGCTTCCGAATCTCCGACGTATTGTGCTTTGGAGCCCGACTCGTCTTCGAATGGACTCTGTCAAGGAGAAACGTTTCCGCAGCATGAAGCGAGCGCACATGTGCGTATGTCGTTATTAATTGTGTGTTCCTGCCCTATGCACTTAGCGGCCAACAATTACGGAGAAGGACTGCCCTCGACTTCACAGGACGAAGGCCTCGTGTGGAAATTTGCAACAGGTGAACGAAATTGGAGTGCTGAAGCCGCGGTTCGTCCCGTCAGCGTGGAATCCGTAGTCCCACCTATCGCCGCAGCTCCTGCATTCGCCTTCATTACCCGAACGTTGGTCGTCGCAGCGGGCTTCGAAGCCCACGATTGGCAGCAGCTATACCCTATGGACAGTCGGCTCATCCCAGCAGGAATCAGCGCCTGGATCACGCCTTGGACCCAGGAAGCCTTCTGGCAGCAAGGATTAGGTGCATTCGTATCCCTCACAAGACGTTTCCTATTCCTTTAAGCAAGCTCGTTTTAAAGCTTAGAAGCTCTCCCATAGATTTTCTAGTCAGTCCCGCTCGAGCGCGTTGTTTTAATGCTGAGTATTGAAGCGTGCGTGAGGGGACGGTAAATTTAGGCTGTTTGCAGTTCGAATAGAGAAAAATTAGCTCCTCTCGTACTATGCCTTTAAGCATCGCGCTCGAATGTCAGTTGTTGATTAAAGCGTTAAGCACGTACTGCAGATTCACTAATTTGTCCCTGTTTTAATCTCTCTCTAGCTATTTAGGCTTGAAGCCCAAAACTAGAAACGCTTAGTCGTCGCCATTTTCCAACGGTGCAGCGGCGTCAGCGTCCAGCAATTTTAACAGGAGAACCCTGGCCCCACTTCGAGCGACCCGAGTTTCTTCCTATCATCGTGGCGTTGTTTCATCCGCTGTTGATTTAAGCTTTCGCGCTTAACTACCTTTTGATATTTCGACTAATTTTAGTCAAGTCCCATCCCTTGTGGGTGGCCTCAATTATATCCTCAGGATTGGCCGTTAATGGCCGTTTCTCTTTCAAAAAAAAGAGGAAAGAATAGGAAAATCGTAGAACAACGTTTTCTTATTCTGGGCGTAATCTCGACTTCCCCTAGTGGGGGCGAGCGCCTTATCAGATGTCTATATATGTGTATATATATATATGTATTTTTTTGTAAATCTGGGGTTCGTCCCACAGATGGGCTTGGACCTTTCTATAGTCGCGTTCGGTCGGAGCAGGCCTGTGTGTCATTGTGTTTATTTTTTCTATGTTCATTTTAGTTAATTGTAAAACGGAGTGTTATACTGCCGTTTGGGCAAGGTAATATCCTTTGTCGTTTCTTGCGCCTAAGCAAGATCGCAGCCCTTTATAGTTGTCCATTATACATGTAAGACAGTTTTGTTTAATGTTGTTAAATAAAATTAAGCCAAAAGCTATACTCTGTGGTCTCATTCAGCAACTATCTAACTTCCACTGCGCGTTACTCTGAAATACGTGACACTCCCTAGTGAACTTGATATTAGGACACAAGCCATTAAGACTAGCATGAATATCTAAATATTTTCCTTTTAAGTATTAAAGATTGCGAAAACATCATCCACGTATCTCAGTCACACGTTAGGAAAGTATTTAAATTCATTCAATGCCTGGTTTTCTAATTTACGGATGTAGATATTGGCCATAAAACATATTGGCCGTAAAACAGAACTTTCTGTACAGATCAATTCCTTGTATACGCTGACGAAGGCAGCTAGGCTGCCGAAATGCGCATCCGTTCGAATAAAATTTTGATGTGGGTTAGTGGTTTCTTGCTATTCTTGTCAGGGGGAGTAATTGGACAAATGGGTGGGAAAAGTGACCAATATGCGATAGTAGAGCTAAATATAAAATTACAGATAGCTAACAAAGCAGTTTTATGAAAAGTTTTCATATTACCAGGTAACCACAAAAGTTCTTGCTGTTTTTAATTCCAAAAAACAAAATAATGTACACAAAAAGTAGCGTATCGCTAGTCCCCAAATTAATCCCCATTGGCATCTAGCAACTTCTGCCAACGTGTCTGCAGTAGATCAATCCCCTGGCTGTAAAACTTGCCGGTCTTGGACTCAAATAACTCCGTGAGTGCCTTTCGCAGGTCTGTATCATTGGTGTAGGATTTTCCGTGAAGATGGTTGTCCAGAGAATGGGAAATGTGATAATCCGTTGGAGCAAGATCTGGTGAGTAAGATGGATGACACAAAGTTTCCCAGCCAAGCCGCTCTATGGTTTCCCTGGCCACCCGCGCCACATTTGGCCAGGCATTGTCATGAAGGAAGAGTACCCCTTTGCGATTCACCAATGCTGGCTCCTTCTGATGCAATGTCTGTTGCACACGTTCCAACTGCTGGAAGTACAGGTCCCCAGTGATGGTTTCACCAGTTGATAGCAGCTCGTAGTGAACCATGTGGCGTTATTCCACCAGACACAGCGTCTATGATCTTGAGCATGGCTTTGCGGTGTGAGGAGTGTCCCGGGATGCAACCAATGTTTGGAACGCTTAGGAGTGTCATAAAGGACCCACTTTTCGTTATTGGTAAGTATTCGATTAAATATGGGTGCGTTATGATGTCGAGAAAGCAACGACATGCAGGCTGTCACTCGTTGATTGTTGTTGATTCCGACAAGGTGTGGGGTACCCATTTGCTCAACTTGTACGTCTTTCCTAGGCTGTGCAGGTGACGTCTAACTGTTTCATCAGAAACCTGATACCGTCTGGCAAGTTCACCACATGTTAAACTGCTGTCCTCGTCTATGGCCGTTTTCAGGGTCTGGTCATCTAAGGCTTGTGGTCGACCACTGCGGGGTTCATCAGAAATGGCAAATTCTCCCGACCTGAATTTCTGGAACCAATGCCTTGTGGTTCGTTCATTCACAGCATCATCCCCAAATGCAAGACACATTCGGCGACTTGACGCTGCTGCTGACAAGCCCATCTTGGAGTCATAAAGCAAACAACACCTAACCATCTCCTTCGATACCTCCATTTGTCTTCACTTGTGCACGACATGTGATTGATGTGAATGCCCAACAGCCCTGTATATATACAGGCTAACCTTCCTGCTTCCCTCTAACAGATTTTGGACTACACTGTACACTCATTTGCATATCTTTTATCACTTCTTTTTATGGCAACATAAAAACAGTAAGAACTTTTGTGGTTACCTGGTATTTTGTATTTTCTGAAAAAGTTTTTCATTTATTATACAGGATGATTCTAAAAGGTCGTGCCAAAATGAAAAGGCAGGTAGAGGATGGAATTCTGAGCAAAAAAGTTCATATGAACATGGGTCCGAATTTGAATGATAACTGAGATATGAACAGAAGTAAAAATGCCGCCACCAAGCAGGAGAGAGCACGATGCTGCTGTCAGCCGCTGTCGCTTATTATTGTCAGGAGAGAGCACATGACGAGCACATCCTAAGCATATACCTACTACCCTATTTTTATGTCCAGAAGGGACAGGTCCATTCTAATCTGCCTTGACTCTCCGTAGTGCCTGATTTTGCAACCGATCAACATCCGGTAAGCTCAGCTCCTACGGAGCAGGTAAAAACGTTTTTGCACCCAACTGTACATATACACATTGGACACGTTGAAGACAGACGAAAGATGAATGTAAACAAGTCTTCCTGGCAACACAACGCCATCTGGAATACAATTAGTCAACAAACATTAACTCGAAAACGAAAGATTTTCGGACTTTTTTTTTATGAACCTTTTTTCTTGTTTTGGTATTTTGGACATTGATCGTCTTAAGAGATTTTCATGCTTTCCCATTTGTCACTTTCTCACTGGCTATTCAAGTTGTTCAAATTTTGTTGTTCCATTCCACCTTATTTGCTTGTTTTTTGATGAGGGGATAGCTTAACTAGGGAACGATACATTAAAACGTTCAACTGAGGTATGTTAATTTGAGGTAGTTAAACATTAAAAGAATAGGACTTCTGCCGGGAATTTTAAATTTGAACGTTATTGTGAAATGTACGCTAAAATGAGTTACGTTTTAACAAGATTTTACTGTAATTTTCTTTGCCCTTACTGAGGACGGCTACTTAGTAACCGAAATATATAAATCTATGACTTATTAAACGATTATTTTGTGGAACGGTGGCTCTGGTTTCCTTCCAACTCTTTGATTATGTCCATAGATCATAAAGTTAATTATTTATGTAAACAAGTGCTGTTTCGCTATTTCGGGTTTTCACCTGTTTAGGGATGATGCTATGGTCCAGGTTACGGACGGTGCTCAGGTTCCTAACATGGGGGGGGGAATGAATGAGGGATGCCTGTAAATATTTTGAAAAGTTTATGTCTGTTTTCTACTTAAACCCAGGTATACTTTGACGTTCTTAGATGCGTAAAATTTAGATATATCCCTTAATCATATGGAACTGATTTAATGCTTCATTTTTAAATTTACGCGGTTGAATTTTGGATGACAAACGTAGTCTTAATACGAAGGCTATATTGGGGAATTTCGCTTGGTAATTATAGAGCTTAAAATGAAAAGACTACTCCGTCTCACTATGGTTGATAGAGAAACTCACGTGACTTTTATGCAAACGCAAGTAAATAAGCTTCAAAATAAAGAGTGCTTCGCACATGCGCACAACTGGCTTTATGACGTTATGAGCTTGAACCTTTCCTTGAAGCTGAAGCTCAACTTTTGCTTTGGATGGGATAAAAATGGCTGAAATTTTTCAAATTCTATTTCAGAAATAAGAAACAATAAATCACTTTCTTTGAAGATTTGGAAAGAAAAAAGTATGAAGCAAAAATATCTGAGCCATGTGACATAGAAGGAGTAACATGTAAAGGGGCTACTTTCTAAAGATGAAAATGGAAAGTAATATTATTCTGAAATGATGATGTGATATTTTCCAATAATTAAAATGTACAGATGGAATATACTTAAATTCGAAGAAAGTAAATTTGACCACTCGGATGTAAAAACTCACGATGACTTCTTGTAGATCCAAATGTTGATTTTTTCTAGAGGAAAAATACACTCCTAGTCGAATGTGGTAGTAAGATGACTATTATGTAGATGCCAAACATTGGAAACCTTTTTATCTTCCTAGATGTTAACTTTCGATGAACTCATATCCAGATGGTAAACAGCTCATACAGTCGGATTTGATGATAATTGGTTGGTTTATTAGAAATTTTGGCGTCGACTACTAAGGTCATTTTGCGCCTTTTACAAAAGTTATATCTGTACAAACACAAACATCCATGCCCACGGCTTGATTCGAACCCACGACCAGGCGGACTCGAGAACTAGAAACCCTACGCCCTAGCCCTCTCGGCCACCTGGCCGGCTGATGATAAATGAAAATTGTATAAAATAAAATGGAACAATGTCAGTTCCTTTTAATACTGTATAAATACGAACAATGAATATGAGAGTAGATCAGAAATAAAAATAACCTAAACTATACTCAGTCTAACGAAAGAAAAACTGGGCATGTCCAGTTAATTTTCCAATTTCAATAGTTATTGTTAATTTTACTTAGCAACAATGCCTAACAATTGAAATCGGAAATTTAGTTAGACACGCCCAGTTTTTCTTTCGTTGAACAGAGTATAAAAGAACGTTTTCGAGGACAGTCAAGTCTTATCAGATGTTTCTTAATTGTTGGTGTTCAGTTAAATGTCTATTCTTAAAGTATTTTTTATCATATTGTTGTATCTTTTAATTTATTATTTGCCAATTGTTACTTATGTTAATAGATGTCTGTGCTAAATTTTTTAGGAGCTTTAGCAAAAAGCTACTTATAAGAATGCACGCTTGGCCTGGACGTTTATCCGGCCGTGCGCCGTTTGCACGATAACCAGTACTGACGATAACTTGAAAATGGATTGACTTTTTCAAATTCAGTTTTCAGAAATATGACCATCAAGGTTTTAGCTCGGCTGTAACAACTTTTCAGGCTGTTACGTGAACTGCTTCAAGTCGAATTCACGTGCTAAAACAGTAACCGTAAAGAAGACCAAGATAATGGCATGTCATATAGCAATCTATTCGTAAAGAACGAATACACTGTTACTTTCTGTTCATCTTTTAATAATTGTCGACATGGGCACGAGCACGTGATAATCGCTTTGTCGAGGCTCAATAACTCTATCACTCAATTATTGTACTGCGTTCACAATAAAAAAGACGTAAATTTAGAAAGAATTAAATGGCCTTCCGTTGTTTATTAGTAATTTTAGCTAGACTTTAAATTCACGATTTTAATATTACTTCTACGTCACAGCTAAAGCTCCTTCTTGGAATATTGCAAGATTTTATTTCATTACTTAATTCGGAGTATAGATTTTTTTTTCCTTTTAGTAATAAATGTTTTGTGTTGTAGTTTATTTTAATTCTTTAATATTTCTAATTGTCTTATGAAATTAATTATAATTTTTATTATTATGTCGGTGATGGTTGTGAGATAAGCGGAGATTAAAGATTGCGTGAACTGAAAAAAATCACAAATGGCAAAGTTCAAATTCGAAAGTTAATCTGACCCTTATAAGTATTACATGAGGGGAACATTATTCTTTTATAAGCTCTTCATTTGCAAATATAAACAATCAAATAAAAACAATCATATAAACGATGACAAGTATGCAATTTGACCGCCACACAAACTGCCTCTCCTCTTCAGTCATTTTTTTTCTTCTTTTTTCAGTTGTTTTTCTAACTGCGGACTGATGCTCGGTTAAATTTGAACTCGTAAATTAGCTGACAACTATTTTATGAACTATTTGTCAACAGTAAAAAGATTATCGACAGATTCACTAACAATTTTTGAAAGTTATTCTGCATATCTAATTTAGCGTATGAGGATTATAGCGAATTTTACATAAGTCTTCTGAAATTACCAAGTCGGCATTTTCTTGAGTCTTCTTTCACACGCAGGCTCATTAAACGATAATCAGATGCCAATGTGTTTCTAGAATTTACATTCTACAGCAGGGCTCTCAGATTTCTTTGTTGTCAATCTAGATACGTAATTTAAAACAGAAAAACTTAGATGCGTGTGTTGTGGCGTTCATATTTAATAATTTGTGTTATTTGCCATATGTTGCTGAGGCAATTAATTTTTTATTACAGTCTCAAGGCGCTAAAATGAAAGGATCAAAATCAAATGAGTGCTACTAGAATGAATGAGTGCTGGTTTAAATGAAGAGGGCCGATAATGTGGAACTTCCTATTCGTCTTTTCTTCGTACATAAAAACATTTTTTATAACCGTCATGAAATAATTTCCAATCATCAGTCGCTTATTGAAGAATTCATAATAATAACTCTAAATAATTAAAACTTAAGAAAATAATATTTTACAAATTTTTTATTTATAGTTTTAATCTCCTAATATAAATGCCAAAATTATAATTGAACAGAAGTAGTGTAATATATTAATTAAATAACATTACTAAAATCCTATTTTATAAAGATTAAAATGCAAATAAAATAAAAATAAATAGGGTAATAAATTAGTAAATAGAGTTCACCAATATTGAAAATTTGTAGGGAATGAGTTGAAGTTATTGAAGAAGGACCAGCAAGGATTGAAGAATAAGGAAACACGAAGAATTCTAGTTTTGAAGGATGAAGAAAACGTACTGAAATGTCCGTGTCTTAAAGAGTTGAAGAAACATATAACGATGATGAAGAATGTAGTTGCTTAAGTGCAGAAATGGTACTTGAAGACGGACTATGCAGAATGGAAAACAATGTTATTGAAGTTGTATTGAATTGGAGGGATGGTACTTCTTAACAATCGATTCGACAAGAATGAATCCACTGTAACTTTTGTTCATCCTTTAAGCATTATTGACATGGTCACGCGCACGTGAAATCGCTTTGTCGAGGCTCAATAACCAACACTACCTAAAGATAAGGCCTGGGCGTAAGGCCGCAATAAGTATTTCAGGGCTTATTATTGAAAGTAATGCGATTAAACGTATCTTCGGATGATGATGTAACAATGTATGAAATTTCTGTGCGCAGGCCTTCTCTTTAGGTGGTGTTGGCTCAGGCCTTATCTTTAGGAGGCGTTGCCCTGGCGCGGAAAAGTCACCTGACCATCTTAGTCCGAGTAACAATGTAACCTTCATTGTTTCCAACAAACGAAAAAATGCTGATTATTGAAATCCAAGATGGAAACAATGAATTTACATTGTTATTCGGACTAAGATGATCAGGTGACTTTTCCGCGCAAGGGCAACAAATTTAGGGCTTATTATTGGTAGATATACGATTAACAATAGCCGTTTTAATGTGATGTAACAATGTATGACGTTTCTGTGCGTCGGCCTTCTGCCTAGGTGGTGTTGGCCCAACGCAACACCTCCTAGAAAGAAATCCAAACAACTGAAACGTTATACATTGTTACATCATCATATTTCGACCATTGTTAACCGCATTTCTACCAATGATAAGCTTTAAATTTGGTCGACTTATGAGGTGTGTTTCAGTTGTGAGGCTTTCTTTCTAGGAGGTGTTGCCCAACGCCACCTAAAAAACAAAGCCTGGTCACTGCGTCATCACACTTGGG
>JAHWFO010040814.1:28735-63378 GCA_023313115.1 Rhysida immarginata
AATATCTATAGACCGTGTTATAAACAGAAAATAACAGTGTATTCATTCTTAACGAATCGATTGTTATATGACATGCTATCTTGGTATTCTTTACAGCCACTGTTTTAGCACGTGAATTCGATTTGAAAGGGTCCACGAAAAATCCTGAAATGCTAATACAGCCGAGCTAAGATCTTGATGGTCATGTTCCTGAAAACAGATGTGATGTGCAAAAGAATTAAAATCTACATTAATAATTTTTTTTTCATCACATGAATTTAATGTCTTAAAGTTTTATACAATATGTATTTTAGGAATTAGCTAATTCTGACAGTTTATTGTTTTGATAATGATATGTGAATAACTTATTGTTGAGCTTAAAGGTCATCACTGATTGTTGAAACTTAGCATACACATGCAGCACGTTGTATCACTCTCCTACCCAAGGCTCAAGTGGCTACTGGGTGCGTCGGCAGGTGGCGGATAGCCGAATATCCTAGGCTTGTATGACTCAGGACATCCCCGAATAACCAATAAGGGGACGCAGACCAACTCCCGAACCCAAGGTGTAATGCGACCCGTGCCGATGGGTGGATGGCACTTCGGTTATAGTGTATACTATGGAGCCTCCTGTCTGCCTGGCAACATTCAGGAGTTTTTGCCTTATCCCGGCATGTAGGCTCTCCCGGGATGGACCGTCAATCCTGCACATGCTAACCAATATATGGACAGTAATGATTTTTCTCCCCTTCCTGGTAACCCTTCGGGGAAACAGGTAACTACAGCTGACGTCACTGAGGTTGTAATGACCTCTGTTGAGTCAGCTGAAATTGGCAAAGGTGCAGCCTCCAAATCTGAGGCGCCACCTGCTTTAGAGCGGGAGGCCTTGGGTGAGGACGGCAGCAAACCCAAACCAAAATCACTTTCTGGTTCGGCCAAAAGCCGAAAATCCAGGAAGAAAAGGTTGAAGGGCATCAAGGTTGCAAAACCTAGGACCGGCCCTCAGCCCCTTGCAAAGGAGGTGCACACCCCGACCAAAAGACTGAGGTCAGCGGGAAACACTACATTATCGGAGGGTAAGAAGCCTCACAAAAAACCCAAATTTGGGAATCATCATGAAGCTTCAACCACCATGATGATTGAAGATGGCAGTAGTTCTTGACGGCTATCCAGATAAGCATCTCAATGAGCAGTAGTTGGTGGCCTTTCAAGAACTACTGATGAATTACATGGGGAATATGCCTTCTGGCTCAGGACCCCAATTCAAATTTTGTCGCCTGGAGGCCGGAGCCATTATCTTTCTCTGTGCTAACCAAGACACAAGCAATTGTCTGACTACCACAGTCAAAAAAATTAGTCCCTGGGAAGGAGAGATTCTCTTGATGGGTGAGGCGAAGATAATCGTCAAAACTACCAAGATTATCTTGAAACTTCCAGAATTGTTCAAAAAGTTTTCTGGAAAAGAAATCCTGCATAGGATCGATATCCAGAATAAGGATATGACACCTACACAATGGGGCATTCTGAACTTCAAATTAGAGGATCATGGAGTAACTGTTGTGCTATCTCTCCCTGAACTGGACGCAAGGACTCTGAGAAACAGGCAATGGTTTCTTTACATTGGCATGTCTCAGATCCAAGCTAAAGTTCTAGGGAAACCCCCTGATAAGCCACCGCCAGATGCTGAGGTGCCTCCAAGCGAATCTTCAGCATAAAAAATTGGCAGTTGCCAACCTCAGCAATATTTTTCGGGCTGAGGACATTCACATCGCTTTGATTCAGGAACCTTAACTGTGGAGGTAAGCTAATATATGATTATACTTGTTTATCTCCCCGTGCTTGTTTATTGATAAAAAATAATATCAACGCACTACCCATGTACCATCTGTGTTCTAGGGATTTGACAATGGCGAAAATTAACCTTCGTATAAACGGTAGGTCTCGAGACATTATTTTTGTCTCGGGCTATTTCCCTTTCGAGGAGACTTCACCCATCAACGATGAAATTCTGAAAATATGGGAAACATCGACTACCCACAATGTGGAGATCGTTTTTGGTTGTGATACCAACGCTCACCACATGATGTGAGGCAGTACCGATACAAATCTCAGAGGTAAATTTCTTTTTGATTTTATTTTAGAGAATAACCTAGATATTTTTAATCAAGGTAATAAACCAACCTTCATTACTGCGGTAAGAAGGGAGGTTATTGACGTTACATTTGGTTCTTCCAAATTGAGTAAATGGATTAGTAGATGGTATGTTGAGGAGAAAACATCTTTGGCTGATCATCAGCACATACTGTATACTTCTCCTTTCATACTGGTGAAGACTGGGACAGAATTTTTAGAGATCCCAAGCGGACCAATTGGGTTCAATATCGCGAGGATGTACGTTCCGCGATTTCCAAACTTCCCACCAGAATCAAGGATACTTTTGACTTGGAGCTTTGTGTAAATGGTTTGCAGCAGGTTCTAATTCAATCATATCATAAAAACTGTCCTTTGAAGAGGAAGAGGTGTAGATCCAACTGTGTTTGGTGGAACCATGGTCTTTCTCAACAGAGGCAGAAAATAAGAAAGCTTTTTAGGAAAGCTAAAAAGACCAACGAGTGGCATCTTTATAAATCTGCCCTCGCTGATTATAACAAGGCCGTTAGAACGGCTAAACGTATTTCATGGAGAAAGTTCTGTGAATCAGTCCAAAAGACTAAGGAAGGAGCTAGACTCTATAAATTTTTGAAATGTGACAGACCAATTATGTCAGAAACACACAACCAACTTTCATTATCAATGTTATGATTTAAATTAGTATATACACTTTTTCAATTAATTCTTCTAATGAGTTAACGATGTTGCAAAAGTTAGTCGTAAATGTTATTTTTCCTTCAGCATCTTGAGCGAGTCGACCTTCGCCAATTTTTAACAATCCGCTCGCATAAGCTCTAGACTGTGCATCACTATATAATTGCACTCGCATATTAGTTCTTAAGCTAAATTTTGAGACGCTTTTCCACAGTAGAGACGACTTCAAACAGGCATTTATTTCATCTGCTGGTGTTCTTTTAGGTATAACTGGTAAAGTCTGTCGAAAATCGCCAGCTAACAAAACAACCATACCTCCGAAGATAGCCAAGCTTCAATCTTGTTTTTGAAGATCTTGCAATGTACGATTGAGTGCTTCAATAGCTCTCTTGTGGGACATAGTGCACTCATCCTAGACCAGTAATTTGCACTTCCGCAACATAGCGCCTGCTGCTGTTTTTCGTAAAGTTGCACATTGGGTTTCTACTTGCGCAAGGTTCAAAGGCTACTTGAGCACAGAATGTGCAGTCCGACAACCAGTTATTAGTGTCACAGCTATGCCAGACGAAGCCACAGCAACCGCAATCTTTTTGTCTTCTTACCTGCGCTAAAAGAAGATTTAATAAAAATGTTTTCACAGTACCTCCAGGTGCGTGTAAGACGAAAACTGCCCCTTCTTCACTTTTTACTTTTCTTATGACTTCATCGAATACAAATTTCTGTTCAGGGAGTAGCGAAAGTACCAAATCGCTAATTTGCGCTCGCAGAGCAGAAACATCGCAATTAAGTGTTCTTATAATGGTAGTCGTAAGTTCGTCTCTGTGCGAAGGTCTTATCATATCGAAATGACTTAAGTCTTTTCCAGCTATTGACATAACAATAACTTTGAGCGCTTCATTATATATAAGTTGACAATACGACAAATTGAAATTATTTTGTTGGAATCTATGAAAAATGTCTTCGGCTAGAGTGTCTTTATATTTGCCCCACAATTGCAAAGGATTTGAGAGACCACATGTGCTTATTAATATTGCAAAAAATTCTCTAAATTTGACCGGCGACCTACATAAAGCAGCTTCTTCCATTGTCAGGTCCCAGTGATTGTCGTTCTCTAATAAATTCTTGTAAACATTACAATGAGGATCTTAGCAGTGAAGCAGAAATACATTTATGCATTTATTAAAAAGAAATTACCCCCCCCCCCCCAGTAGGGTAAGGCAAGTAGCAGATCTGCAGTCATCTATTTTTACCCCTTTATCTGCACTTTTTACCTTCCCCAAGTTTTTTAATCAAATAATTAATTTTCTCGAATGTAATATGTAGAAAATGTAAAAAAGCTCGTATTTTCTTTCCTTTCTCATCATTTCCGAACGTATGATATATCACATGCCATATGTTGCCATAGTTTTAAAGATCAAGTGACTGCCACCCCCGCAAATCCGACCCCAATAGAACAACTGGGCCTAAACTTCAGAGTAATGTAGATCTTGCCTAGAGGAATCTGGATATCGAATTTTACGCCTCTCCGAATCCCACCCCGTAATTCCGACCCCAGTGTACCAATCAAAACCAAACTAAATAGTGCAGATGGACATGCCCATAGGAAACTACATTCCGAATTTCAACCTTCTACCTCAAAAAATGTAGAAATTATGAAGGGGACGGACTGACATAAAACCAACAAGATAAGAGGAAAAGGGTGTTATCAAATCAAGCTTTTATAATGCTTTATTTAGTGGCAACAATAAAGCTTAATTTTGCAACAATAAACAATAGATAAATTTAACTCTCGCCATAACGAATTGTCCAATTGTCACAACAATCAATTCGTAGTAATGAATTTGTACCATTAGAACACGAACCAATGAACCGATTTGAAAAAATTTTTCTTTAACATAAATTGGTATCGATCCTGTGTATGTGTCAAGTTTCAGCTCCCTAGCTAGTCGGGAAGTTGGTTTAATTTTGATTACAAGATTTGACTTAAACAAACTAACATTGCAAGGTTAATAAGAGCTTTTAATAAGTAGCTCCATTCTTCTGCTACTTAATAATATAGATTACCAGCAGACCCGGCAATGCTTTGCTATTGTTATATATGAGCGCCTTTTAAAAATCAATTAATGAAGCGCCATCTTTGACTTTTCTACGAACTGTACTAAGCTGATCATATTCCGAAAACTTTAAATGATATCTTTTTTTTTTTCGTAAGATCCATCGATAGTGAAATGATTCTTGATACGAGCTTGTTCGTAAGACTCTTTGAACGGCTCTCGCTTGCGAGCGGAAGCTGAAGAGTCGTTTGGCCCATCACTAGTAGGCGACCCACTGATCTGTATGCTCAATTGCATCATAAGAATGTAAACTATACATCAAGTCTGTATGCAACATTTCTGTTAGTCTTTAAACACCCCGTTCCATTATTGTCAAATAGTGAAAACTGCGAAGTAGTAACCCAAAGAAAATTCAGCTAAAGCAACTGCAATAGAGTTCCGAAATGCTACTGCAAATATCCTAAGTAAAATCACCATTTGCTGGCACTGTGGACCTTAGGTTTCCCTGGCTCTGCTAATGCTTATAAGCCCCACATAAGCCAGGGCCGTAGCCAGGACGTTATCTTGGAGGGGTCGATTTTCAAAAATTCCGGACCTTTTTTCAAAAATTCCACTGAGTCGGACCTTTTTCCATATTTGGGAGGCGGACCTTTTCCATAATGGGTTGGTCCTCGACCCCCCCTCCCCCTGACTATGGGCCTTAAGCAGATACAATGTAATATAGATGGGATGAGTACAGGGGACATAAAGTAATGCTAAAAGAGGTGTTTCATCATATGGGGATCATATTTTTGAAGAAAAGCACGATTAATTTTTAGGGTTTTAGCATCATCTAAAACCCTATTAACGACGGTACAGATTCATGTAACATGTATGTCACACGCCATAACTTTTGAAAGGATTGACCTAGAGGCTTGACATTGTGAACACACGTAGGCCCTATACAGAGGACGGAGCGAAAAATTTAGCGAATCCTCTAGGGTGGACCAAACCATGTGTTTTTGTGCTTTCCCCAACTGACTTCCTTTCATGTCTATAGAGTTTTGATTGCGTTTGAGCAATTTGTGACGTCAGAGTTTGACTGTTTGACGCAATGATATCTAAAACAACTGGATCGCTGACTTACTGGGAGAGAACTGAGGCCGTAATTCTATGCCTCCTGAAGCTACTAGTCAATGACCTGAAGGGATCGTTTATGAGAAATGAGCGTTTTTCAGGGATTTAACCTTATGAGCGTTTATGAGGAATTATTGTTTTTGAGGGATTTAACCTACTAGTCAATTTATGAGCGTTTATGAGGAATTTAACCTTGCTTTTTAGGCCACCTGACGCTACTACTCAATGACCTGAAGGGAAAATTTATGACGTATTTTGACTTCACTTCTCAATGCCGACTGCGGATAGAGTCAGCGATCCAGTTGTTTTATATATCATTGGTTTGACGTCAGAATTTAAAGAACTCTATTTGAAGTATAGCGATTCCTCCCGCTACTGCTCGTAACATTTTGATGCCATAACTTTTGAAAGGAATGACCTAGAGGCTTGAAATTTTCTACACACGTAGGCCCTTTACAGAGGATGGTGCGAAAAACATAGCGACTCCTCTGGGGTGGCCCGGGGCCCCCACAGGGGCCACTTGTATGAATTTCATGGTTCCTTTTTTATCTTTTGAACAAAGAGGGCAAAAATCCTGAAATTTCATAAATTTGTAGTTCGGTTCTAAAAAAATAAAACCAATATACAAGAAAAGTGATATAAGCCTCTAGGGGCCCGCCGGAGATCCCGAGGCCCCAAATACAATTGAAGCTATAACATTGGAACGGAAAGGCCTAGGAACTTGAAATTTTGTATATTCATAGTGTGGTACTAAAACAATAATGCAAAAATTCAAAAAAAGTAAAATAGGCCCCAGCAGAGCCCCAAACACAAGCAAAGCTACAACCTAGGACGATTAACAATGAACTTGACACTCCCGTAGAGCGAATGCAATTCAAATGCGGCCCAGGAAATGATACCCTGGTGGTGAAAATTGTTAAAAGGACGTGAAATGTTCATCATTTTTGCCGCTTTATTTATTATGTTGTGGACTTGTCATGCAGGAGGAATTTTAAATGTTTCGTTTTTCATCCAACAAGCTAAAGTATATATGAATTTATATAATTTTGGACAGTTTCCAGGTCAGTAAATTTAATGAAATAAGTTATGTCATTAATATGAATTTACTTGCAAAACTGTATCGTGCAAAATTTTTATAATGAAATCCAAATAAGCTGCAGTTGAAAATGATTTATATGAGCATCCAGATTACAATTAATTTTACTAGGGCGGACTGCGACTCGCGAATCGCTTTCTTGACCAATAATTTAGAGCGAACCGTTATTGATTGTTAAGAAAATGACTAACTAAATTCTTTGAATTGATATTAATTTTTATTGTTGAAACAATTTCATTTTAAACTGCGTAATTTGGCAAGTTCTTCACGCCTAACCTTCCACGATGCATGGTTGTTGATATTAATCAACCGCGGCTTTGCAAATGCCGGTTCGATCAATAAACCGTTGATGGTCTTCACTCGTGAAAATGCCACGTACGACAAGCCAAGTCCAAATTCTGAATCACCAATGTCTATGACTGCTTTATCAATAGTGATTCCTTGTGCTTTGTGTCTGGTGATTGCATAGGCTAACTTAAGCGGAAATTGCTTACGCGTACAAGATACTCCTCCTTTTCTGAAGCCAACGGCGATCGGTAAAATGGGAACTGCTTCATTGGTTAATGTTGGTCCAGTATAGGTTGCGAATTTGACGAGAATGCACATCGGCAGTTCATTCAAGTGGTTGCGAGTTTCAGTTGGCGAGTAGACAATGTCGACAACCACACCAAAAAGATATTGTGATTACGCTGTGAACTTCGAAATTTGGCCTTAAAAAACGAATGTGCAGAGCAAAATTTGCGAAGGGCTTCGCCGTATTTTGTATGTCAAAAATTCTATTTGCACGCGCAATGTTTGTTTACGTTTTTCTCAATGCATTCCTATGGGAACAATTGAAGGGTGATTATTCCTCGATGGTAGGTCGGATTTGAAAAAATTTTTTTTCTTGACCATCACCATGGTCATGCGCATGCACGTGCAAATTTTCATTGTTGTGACTATTACGTGTCAAAAGTTTTATGCGGTCATCGAATTACACTTGTCGACTGTTAACAGAGCTTCGCTTAAGCTTTGCTCTAAAAAAACAGGTGATAAAAGTTCTAAGAACTCGATAAAATGGTCTCAAAAATCGATGGTGCAGAAAAAAATTTGCGAAGGGCTTCGCCATATTTTCTATGTTGAAAAATCTATTAGTGCGTGCAATTGTTTGTTTACATTTTTTTCAATGCATTTCAATGGAAACAGCTAAATGGTGATTATTCCTCGATGGCTGAACCGATTTTTAAAATTTTTATTTAGTGACCATCAGGATGGTCATGTCCAGCTGTGTGCAAAATTTCATTTGTCTATGTTCTCTGGTTCAAAAGTTTTATGCGCACAAAGAATTTTGATTTTCGCCTGATAACAGAGCTTCGCTCTAACTAATTTAAAAATAAATTTAAAAGTCTAACAATTGAGCCATTAAAACTAAATGGCATCATTATATAAAAATTATTAAATACTTGTTTCAAAAAAAATCGAATAAATTTATTTTCATTCAAAACCAATAACGGCACGTATTGCTTTGTACGTCCTTTTGACAATTTTCACCACCAGGATATCAATTCTTTGTATCTCTACGTCACTTCCTGGGCCGCATTTAAATCTAAATATGGCGTCAGTGTCAAGTCCAGTATTAATCGTCCTAGCTACAACTTTTAAACGAAAAGGTCTGTAAATATGAAATTTTGTTTACTTATAGAAAATTACTTAAAAATTTAGCTAATATACATTAAAAACTGGTATAAGGCTCTTGGGTCTCGACAGGGACTTTGAGCCCTCAGTCACAAATCAAGCTATAACTTTTGAACCGGAAGTCCAGAAATCTGAATTCTTGCATATATATTTGGTGTGTCACTTAAAATTTTAGCTCTTATACACTAAAACTTATATAGTGCTCTGGGGCTCTGGCAGGGGCCCTAAACATAAACAGAGCTATAATGTTTTGAACGAAAAGGCTTAGAAATATGAAAATTTGTATACTTATAGTAGTTTATTAAAAAATTTAGCTAATATATTCGAAAAACTGGTATAAAGCCTATTTCACATTTAGGGCTTGCGTGCGGAAAATGGGCGGATCCGGAGTCCGCAACGCGTAGAGAGGTTTTTCCGCAAACGCGGTCATTTCACAAAACAATAAAGACGCGGGATTTCGTCCCGCAAGCAGATAGCGGGCGGATTTCTCATATCTAAACAGTCTAGATATTTGGCGAGTCCGCACACGCAGTAGCTAATCAGAATCGGCGCAGTAATCCGCTTTGGAATCTGGGAAATTTGAACACCTGTATCGGCTACACTTCGTTCATTGCTGAACAGTGTTGCCAACTTGGGGGGATTCCCCCTAGATTTAGGGGGAAAAATTTTTTTAAGGGGGATAAATGGGGGAAAAATATTTTTGGGGGAAATTTGGGGTAAGATTTGAAAATATTAGCTTTAATTGAAACAATGAAATTTGAATATGACATGCGTCAATTACAAGAAATTGTAGCGTCCTCGTTGCTGAGCACAGCTCCATCAACACAATCGACCATCTTGGTAAACTACTTTACGGATTAGATTGCAGATCAAACATATTAGAGAAAAATGTTATTGCCCCTTGTCTTTTTGACGATTTAATTGGTGATGTAGGAAATAGTCCTTACTCAGTAATCGTTGATGAAAGTACGGACATATCAGTCACAAAGTCTCAAGGTGCTGGTCCGTTTTCGCTTTTCAAATAAATAAATTAATTAATAAAAATCCATCATTTAGTTTAATTCACATTTGCATTATCAATTTAAGCTTACTTTTGCTTTATATGTCGTATGACGGTTCTGTTTCCTGGCCATAGCCATCAAAAAATTTTCTGCCGTTTCAGTCACTTCTTTATCCTCTTCAATATTTTCAACTAATTTTATTCGTTTCTCTAGATCTTCTTTTGCTTCATGTAAAAGTTTAAGCTTATCATCAGTTTGTTTACAGTATGTCTCCATTACTGAATTTTGATTAGTTATTTGGTCTTTTAAACCATCAATCCTAGTATTCTGTTGTGCTATTGCCTGTGATGCTTCAGTCTGAAACTTAATTATATCATGCACAAACTTGTTTCCTGAACACTCCAATGATGATTTAGAACCGAGCCGCTTTTTTCTTGGCGTCCCAGTTTCAAGAGCTGACTCTTGTGAAAGAGTCCTTTTACTTCCTTTGGACTGCTTGCTTGTTTCAGCACCTGAAATAAAAAAATAAAATAAAATAAAATAAATTCAGGCATGGATGAAGGGAGGGGGAGGGGCTATTGCTGATAAAATATCTATTTATGATATATCCTTATATATTTGTATGTCTGAATGGAACAAGTTGTCAAACCTATTCGAGATATGAATGAACAGGTACGTAGGAAATCAAAATTTACTACCAATTTCCCCACACAATACTAGCTATGGTTAAAAAAAAAAAACAAACCAATCTTTTAATCAAACTATTGATGGGCTTGTATTCTCAATTAACAAATCTAAATTGCATACACAATATAGGGCATGCTCAGATGTCTATGCAATAAAATATGAAGCAAAATCTTTCAAACAGCACATCCAAAGTGCAAAAACTGGAAATTGATTTATTTCAAATGTATCCTCAATTATTGCCAGATAGTAATATAGTGGTTAATTTTTAATAAGTATCATTGCATTGCAATGCTGCTGTAGAAAGAGCGTTTTCAAAATATGGCTTGGTAAAAACAAAGATTAGAAACAAGATATCACTTGAAGTTGTTCAATCAGTGATGACCAAGGAATTAATTGTGTTCAGTTTGAACCTACTACACCCATGTATCAAAAATTCAATCAGACAATGTACGATCACAAACTGAATGCCATGGAAGAAAACTGCTTAGAAAATGTACTGGAAACACTAAATGTTTAAATTGTCATTGTATATTTTCATATAAATAAAATGAAGTTAAAAAAGTACTATGTTTTTTTTTATTTTGGAATTTGGGGGGATATTTAGGGGTTTTTAAAAAATTCTGGTGGAATTTGGGGGGATGGGTGACGACATCTGGGGGGAGAATGAGGAAAAAAGTTGGCACATTCGATATCGTAATATTAATATTTTTCCCGATGAATGAAACATCTATATTTACAAATATTCGATATATATTTCTGATAAATTTAAGACGTTTAGATGACATATTTTTCGAGTATAGTATAAGATTTTTACTGTATAAAAACATCGATTCTTTAATCAACGTCGATGGCATCGCTCGGCCCTAACAAAATATTAATGCGACGATAAAGTAGCAAAAACAAAAAAGGCACAATAAATATGTCTAAGCGACCAGTATGTTCTTATGAAAAGGAAGTGAAATTATTTTTTTAAAACATCGATATATTTGAAGGGTTGGCAGGAAAGAGAAAAATGCTGGGGTGGGGGAGGGGGTATCGAAACCCAATGACCACATGTACTGATCGTGTATATTTGAAAGAACATATATATCGAAGTTTTACTGGAAATCTCTCTCATATTTTATCAATACATCGATTTTGTTAGGAAAAACAAAAAATGGCCATTAATTTAAAAGTAAAACGTTCGTGTTAACAAACGATTAATACACTTGGTGGCCAGATTCCAGACAGCAGGGGTGCTACGGTGCCACCCGAAAAAGTGCTACATGGTGCTACCCCCAAAGTGCTACGTGGTGCTACTAACAGGGCTGGCGTACTCTACATGTACAACAAATGAATGCCATAAAATTTGAGTAATGCATGATGAGGAGTACCTTTAAATGATTGGAATTCTTGAAAGTCACGCTTTCTTTTTGAGCTATGAGAAAAATAACCATAAGTATCTCTAATCATGTCTTCACAAGATCGGGGAAGAATCTTGCATGCTTTACTAAATGCTAATTGGGTAGAATGACATACGCATTTCACAAATATGCAATCGGGAGACAAGAGTGGGGATAATGACCGCATTATATGGCAAACATACAACTTACCTTCTGTTTTGCTTCATATTTTCTTTTTTTTTTTTTTTTTTGCTGTGTTTGCGTGATGTGTTCTGACAACTTTCAACTAAACTACATACATCCATTTGCAATTTTTTACCTGATGTTTAAAGTGTATGAATAAACCGCCTAAGAAGTGGTCACAACCAGGGCTAATAAAATAAAAAATAATTACTAGCTAGCTTTTAAGTTATCGAAATGAAAAACATAGTTAGGTTTGAGAGAGAAGATAAACCTAAAAACTCCAGTCTTCAAAAATATTTTTGCCTAGTGCGCTGCTGGAGCAGTGTTGCCAGATTGTGTGAAGCTTGTACCTCTGTTTCAGGGTTTAAATACCTCTAGAAAACCTCTAAACTGAAAACTCCAGATGACTACTTTCGGTTTTGAATACATAACTTTTATTTTTTTATGTATAAAAAGTAAACACAACTATGCAACTGCATTAACGTATAATATTATTATTCCTATTGGCATAAAAATCATTCACAATCCGAAAAAACTTCTAAAATCTAAAATTTCGAAAGTTTCATTCACAGCCTCTCCGGTGTCTTCAGCTGAATACACATTAGAAGATGTAAAACGGCTTATCATATTCTTAGGTGGTTTAAAAGATGCACACGTTTCTCCTCTCCACTTGTTTTTTAAATTGCTTCTATTGTCCTCAAGTGCAGCTGATTCCTCAAATTGCTCTTCACAATATTTAATTGAGAGAACAGTCTCTCAACAGTTGCATTTGACAGAGGCAGGCTTAACAAGCTGAGAGCGAGTTTTGACACACGAGAAAACACCATCGATTCAGCTGCATCAGTTATGGTGCTTATGGAAGATCAGAACTGAATTGCAGACTCATTTTTGACTGCATTACAAACTATATACAACTGGTCCCACTGCTTCTGACATCGGTGTACAATCCCACATACAGTGCTGAATTCTGCGGCCAAAGGAATAATGCTAGCGTGATTGGGATTTGTTGCTGTTGTTGGGTGTAATATGGAAAGTTGCAATAACACCTTTACATTGCTGGGAAGTCTGCATCTCACTTCTGTAATAGGAATTCCCTGCATCTGTTTTTTTATTTCCATCTTAATTCTTTCATCAGCATCGAACTGGGACAGGGCATTACTGAAATCAAATCCAAAGTACATAGCTGATACTGGCATCAGATGGCTTTGGTATGGAAAGTCGTATACCTTCTTTCTCCTAACTTTTTCTAGTTGTGAGAGCATCCCAGAGAAGTAGTGATGAGTACTAATGAGAAGGTTTGCAATGAGACCCTAGAATGGGTTAAATGAAGCGGCCAATGAGAAGGCATACACATGAAAAGACGTTTAATAATCTGAAAGCTTTCGGATTGGTTTAATAATGGAAACAAAAAAAAAACCGCCGGAATATCGATGACCCTAATAAATGACCCATGCAGCACCTCTATGTCCAAATTTTTACCTCCAAATTTACCTCCGAACAATTCGTGCCTCCTTTTACGCCTCTGTCGAACTTCAAAACCTCTAGATCAGTGTTGCCAGGTTTTGAAAATGGCAAGTGCTAAAGTGCTATCTGAATTATGCTACTTTATGCTACAGACCCATCTCAATTATGCTACGCTTTATGCTACATATTAGCCTGTCATAAATTACAACTGTGATTGCCAAACACAAAAGAAATAAACCACTACTTATAATTTAAACCTTTTATTAATAACAAAGTTTCAAATATTTGCATTCATACATTCAAAATTTTCATTTTCACTAATATTTTGATACATATCGTTATTAAAACGTGATAACATTTCAGTTGATGGTGTAAATGATGTGCATGTTCCATCATCATCATCATGTATATGTTCCATAATTAAAATTTTACCTTGAAGGCACAACGGCAAAAAGCCATGATGGCTTAAAATCGATCAAATGCTTCCGGATCAAAAGGTCACAACAAATAAACGGGACCGCGTTTTCCAGAAAACTTTTTTTATATTTTATTCCCTAGAAATGGGATAGAACCACCTCGGCACTTCAATAATGAGGCAGTGGGGGCTGAAGCAAGCCCCGAACGTTAGTTGAGAAAGCTCTGAGCTTCCCACAAAGTTCTAATACATGTAATTAGTTTGATATTCAGAGCCCCCAATGAGAGCCGCATTAGATATTAAGCGGATAAGAACAGATGCTACCTTTTTTACAATTTTTAAACATCTAGGATGACCCTGGATGGAATTTCAATCAGCTTACAAGTTATCAGAACGCAAAAACTAAGAAGAAGAACATACAACAGGAACGCACGAAATCAGATTACCATTAGAGCATTACAGATGGCATTCACTTGTTGCTCATAATAACAGGTCAATATTATTAATATTCGAACACATGAATTTTATAGCATTCACAATGCCATTAGTTATTATGCATAATAATTGGATTTATCGATCTAACCGTAACATATATAAAGCTGTATAGCTTATCTGAAAGAGCTTATCTCGTATAGGCTTTATCTGTCTTCCATTATAGCGACCTTTTCCGCCCAACCTTTCTTTGAACTTATAATAATTTCTGAATATTTCTGATAATATAATGGAATAGCTGATATACCCGGCAGGGAAAAGGGAGAACTCTCTTCCCTGTACCCGGCCTTACTCAGGCTCTGTTTTGGTGAAATTTTGCAATATCTGAATGTGAAACAAAATCCATATTTTATGACCAATGTAAAAACTAAGCTTTCAACATGCGAGTTTGTATGTTAATTTATGAAAGCCAAAAAAAAAAAAAAAATCCGGTAAAAATTCGGAAAACATAAAATACCGGAAAATTGGATCCAGATAATAAATAAGAGGGAAAGAAAGTTTTATTTTAAAAACACGCTTTTATTATGTTTTATTATAATATATCTCTTCAAGCGGGCATCAACAATTTGTAAAATTAATAAAGCTTTATTTTGCAACAATAAACAACGGATACATTTAACCCTCGTCATAACGAATTGTTTGTTGTGGCAATTGGATAATTCGTAGTAATGAATTAGTACCATTAGAGCACGAACAAGTGAACCGATTTGAAAATTTTTTTTTATTCATTGTCATCGGCCCTGCGTATGTGTATTAAATTTCAGCTCTCTACCTTTTCGGGAAGTAGGTTAAATTCGACTTCCAAGATTGTTTACATAGTTACAAGTGAAGCTAATAACAGCGTATTAATAAAAAATAAACTAACAAGGGAACCCCACATAGCCTTTTTTTTGCGCGCACGCACACCGTGGAAGCGATAGCGTTGCTTTCATGTGAAGTGGATTCGTGCGTATCGTTGAATAGTGAAAAAGTAAGTGGAGAGCGAAATAATACACATACACACCGTTTTAACAAAGGGGTCTTTGTATGGCTATATAGGCTCAATTTTTTTCGTTTTCTCGGTTATTTTGAAAGAAACAAAATTTGGCACTTTCTTACTTTGCAAGCATCTATAGTAGCTTCAGATGAGTAACATATTTCAATTTGGTGGAAATCTGTGACATACATGTTCGAGGGATTCCCTTGTAAGCAGACAGCTGATCTCGTGAATTGTCATCACCGTACCAAATTTCATTAATCTAGACCTAATCTAGACCTATTCACTAATCATGCGAAATACTGGAAAAACTGCGAGAAATCTGCCTTAGGGGGCAAAGGGGTAAAATATGAAAAGAAAAAGAAGAAATTAGTTTTATGCAAATTATGTGAACTATTCTTGATCCAAATATCTAAGTTCGTACGTGAATTTGCCAGAGTAGGGTGACCGGACGCGAACGTCAAAATTAGGCCTTTTTGATTTTTTTTTTTTGGATTTCTACCCCATTTAAAATCGATTTTTTTAACCAACGAATGCTCCCATTTTATATACGGTACGTCTTTTACATCCTCGTGCGCAATTTTGAAGCTCTCTGCATTTCTGCATTGGAGCTAGGCGGATTAAACACAAAACGGGGGGGCCAATCTTTGGGCTAACCTTGGTCCCCCTCACAAAGCGAAAATCGAAAAACCCAGAAATTCGTTTTTTGGAAATATCCCCGAGAAGCTTCCCTCTGAGTTTCGTTGCTTTATCTTTAATCCCCGCGAAGTTGCATAAAAATATCAGAAAATTTTGTGAAACACACCCGAAAATCGATTTTTTTTTCTGTTTTCGCACACGTAAAATTCGAATATCGAAAATCGGGGAAACTGTTTATTTGGCACCGTAGCTAGAAACCTTCCTGCAAAATTTTGAAGATCTACGTTCATTGGGGGCGAAGCCAGGCGACCGAACGTGCAACTCCTTTATGCCCCCCTCGGGGGTGGGGGGGGGGTCCGAATTTCGATAAACCCGTCTTACCCGCCCTTACGCTATCCGTCCTATGACCCCACCGAGTTTCGAGTCGGTGGCCCCAGTAGATTTTGCTATGCGATGATGAGTCAGTGAGTCAGTCAGTGGATGCCCTCTTTTATATGCAGTATATAGATACGAGGACAATCAGCAAAAATGAATATATTATAAATTGAAAAATAATTTCCAATGTTCCCATCCTTAATTGTTATTCTTAATGAGAAGAACATATAGGTCGAGTCACATTATTTTGACCACCCCCTACTTCAGGAGTCTTCGGGGTTGCCCAGCAGAGGAACTATGTCACGTATTGGGAATTGGTAATGTGACTATACACGATAGGTTTAAAACATATCACTCATTGCTGCAATTGCTGAAAGAAACGTGATTTATCAGATCTGGAAAAGGGGATGATAATCGACTTTTGGGCCAAGGGTGGCAGTATTTCGGAAACCGCGCAGTTTGTAAACTGTTCTCGTGCTGCTGTAGTTAAAGTGTACCATGACTTGGAAAATGGGACCATTCAGAATAAACGGTATGGGAACTGTAGAGCACCACGTGCCATTGATGAGAGAGCTGAATGTCGGCTGCGAAGGTCTGTGAAGGCCAGCCGAAGAGCTACAGTGGACCAACTTATCGCTCAAACCAAGGAGGGTGCTATCAGACATATCTCTAAAACCACAGTATACAGAGGACCCTGCTACGTATGGCTCCGCAGCAGACAGATGGTCACCGCATCCATGCCGACGAAGATTGAAGCCAAAAACGGCTTCAATTTGCCCAACAGTACAGAAACAGGGCCACTTATGACTGGAAAAGGTTGCCTTCTCCGATGAGTCACGATTTCTGCTCCACAGAAGTGACGGCCGTTGGGGGGTACGGCGAGAAACCTCCGAGAACAAGCATCCTGCAACCATTGTTGGACGAATCCAGGCTGGTGGCGGCAGCGTCATGGCGTGGGGAGTGTTCTCATGGCCTTGTCTGGGCCCACTGATACCTATGGAAGACAGTCTCAACCGATTCGATTATTTATCCATAACTGCAGATCAAGTTCACCCATACATGGCGATTGTTTTCCCAGAGGGGGATGGCACGTTCCAGCAAGACAATGCGACGTGTCATACGGCTGCAATTGTTCGGGGGTGGTAAGAGGAACACGACCAAGAGTTCCAAGTACTACCCTGGCCCCCTAATTCCCCAGACCTCAACCCAATCGAGAACCTTTGGGATCACCTCGATTATCATGTGGGTGCTATCGAACAACCACCGCGTACCCTTCAGCAGCTATCGGATACTTTACAGTCTGCATGGCAACAGCTACCAGTAGAAACCTATCAGAATCTTATTGACTCACTCCCACGCCGTCTAGCTGCTGTCCGTGCCGCTAAAGGCGGTTATTCGGGATATTAGCTGGTGATCATAATAATGTGACTCGACTCTATATTAATGTCTCAAAACAAACTTTCGAAGACAGACTTCTTTATGAATATCTTTTTTTATACAGGGTGATTCAAAACTCAACGTAAAAACTTGAGCAAAAGAGTTCATATGAACGTTTTGCACGATAACTGAGATATGAACAGAAATAAAAATGCTCCACCAAGATCAATAAGTTAATAACTCAGGTTCTATAGCATCTAGGAGGATGAAATTTGGAGGAATAATAGGGTACATATAACTGTGTACACTGTTAAAATTTGATTGAGTTCTAACAAGTAGTTTCCGAGTTACGCGGTCAACATCGTTACACGTGCTGATTAGTACTATGTGAGCACTATTACGATGTTGAGCACTATGTGAGCACTATGCGTACCTATTATTATTTGCGATCGATAATTTATTTGAATATTTGATGGCAACTACTTTTCAGTCATATTGAAATTACTTCCATTGCTGTTGGACCTAATTTCTTGTTTAAAGGCAACAATCTACCCCTTTTCAACTCCAATCAACAAAAATATCAATATTACACGAATTTCAAAAATTAATAATAATGTTCAGAAATATTAGTTATTAAATTTCTGTTTGAACCAGAGACAAATGAAAGAAAGAGACTGGCAGTGACACAACAAAATTGAAAGACTGAAAAATTTTAAAAATAACCAACTGAAAAAAATTTTTAATTTATGTAGCACCAACTGGAACATTGTATACAAAATTCCCTGCGAAGAATGTGACAAAGTATTTACAGATCAAACAAAATGAACGCTTATTACTATAATAAAAGAACATAAACATCCAGTCAGATTAAACCATTTAGCTCAACATTGTACTGACCTATAACATCAACTGGAAAAATTTCAAAATTGTAAAAAAACAAAAACATTCACAAAATAGATTAACCAGAAAAGCAATATTCATAAATATAAAAGGAACCTCATTTACAGAGATTTCAGATTCATATTAATTAATTATTAAAAAGTCAATATTATCAAGCACATTGATAATAAATAGCAATATTATCAAATAAATAGCAATTATTTCAACAATCAAAACCAACAGTATAACTTTCCAATAAATTAACTCTTTAAGCATTCCACACTATATTTAAAAAAACAACAATAAGTTAAAATGTAATTCCAAAACTGAAAAAAATAATAAAAAAATGATGATAAATGGTAGATTTCGAAAACGTTTTTTTCTCACTTATTTAAAATTGTATGTCTTCTTTTATGACTGTTTTTTGGTGTTCTTCAAACAAAAAATGACTGCTTTGATGTTCTTCAAGCAAGAGACTTTACATCTAAAGAAATATTATATCAAACAACAGATCACAAATAAAAAGAAGAAACGAATCATATAGCTCGAAAATTGAATGTAATATTTAACTATTATTTTAAATAGGATTGTTCTCTATATTTCCTACTTAGAGGTTTGTATTTAACTTATTTAGTAATCTTTATGTTTTTTATCAATTTATACTCTAATTCCTTTTCCATCATAATTTTCAAAACTAATTTTATCTCATTATATCTTTATATATAAACATAAAACCTTTTTATGTATTACGCTGTACAACATGAAAAATCTCCTTTATTTGAAATTATGTGTTTCTTGTATATTTTTGACTGAAAATAACGAATCTGTAATTACTTTTTGTTTACCACGCATCATTTTACAAAAATTCCACATTTTAACTTTTTACGTATCTACAGGATGATTCTAAAAAGTGTGTGTAACTGTAAGCAATGACAGAGGTGACCAGAATGAACATTTTCTTTTAATACAATGTGGGTCCAAATTTGAACGCTAACTGAGACATGAACAGAAATAAAAATCCCGCCACCAAGATCAACAAGTTAATAACTCAAGTTCTGCAATGCCTAGAGTAATGAATTTTGGAGGAATAATAGGGTACATAAAACTCTGTATACCGTTAAAGTTTGATCGAATTCCAACGAGTAGTTTCCGAGTTACGCACTCACATCGTAACACTTGCTGGTTAGTATTCGCATGTGAGCACTGTTAAGATTTTGAATGCGTAACTTTATGCGTAACATATTTCATTTAGCGTTCAAATTCGGACCCACATTGTATCAAAAAAAATTATTCATTCTGGTCCCCTCTGTCATTGCTTACAGTTATACACAATTTTTCAGAATCACCCTGTATATTGTACCCCATATAGAAGGTGTCACGCTAGGGAGCTGCCGAGGTCGACAGCGAGCTTGAAAAAGAGCAGGAAATAGAAGAGTTGCTAGTGGCGCCATCTCTTAATGCGGTAGGGAAGAAAAGGCGAAGAGGAAGAGAAAGAGAGCAAGAGATAGGAAGTTGCGTGGAGAGGAAGTAACGTCAGACGTTGCAAAGAGATTTTCTGGGTCAGTTTAGGGCAAAGTAAATAGGCGCATTTGGCGGCACTCAGATCTGGCTCAGATCTGAGAGAACTGTCACGTGGTATCTGACTGCTTTTCTGAGCGTCTGAGTGACTGTTGCCGAACGCGCTTTTATCTCAGAAAGAAATGGCTTTACCGACTTTACAAATATTGAGAAGAAACGGCGGTTTTACTAATTTTAGTGTACATGAAATAAAAATCTGCATCAAATGAACAACTCAGCATGATTAATATTCGATCGCGAGAAGAGTATACCATAAGGCCAGGGAGGAAAGGGTACACTGGGCATCGCCATCATTTGGCTCTCGTAGCTTTTTTGATAGCCTCGCATCGCAGTGAGCGCCGCCATATTCTATCTGAGCACTCAGAAAAAGAAAAGCTTGCTGAGCGTCTGAGCTCAGATTCTGACAGATTCGTTGCGTGCCGAATACGTTTTCTTCTCAGGCGGAAGTACCAAAGTGCTCGCCGAACGCTGCTCTCTAAGACCTGAGCGCCGCCGAATGCGCCTAATAAAAGGATGGGCAGTGACATCGACCGGAAGTCCGCCATTTTTTATCCCACTGTCATTCAGGAAAAGCATACAATTTATATCCATTTCGACTGTAATTACTGCAATTTGATGCACCAGTTGTAACGTATTCCCACTGTTTCATCCCATTGTGAATCAGGAATATGTTACAACTCAATACACATAATAATTTTATTTGTTTTTCCTCAAATTTTCAACTAAACACATATTTGACTGGTTGTTGTGCACCAAATTGCAGTAATCACAGTCGAAATGGATATAAATTGTACATTTTTTCTGATTCACAGTGGGATCAAAAATGCCAGACTTCCCACTGCCCATTCTTTTATCTACTTTGCCCTAGGTCAGTTAAGCCAAGGGTCTCGTTCAGGACGGTCGGAGGCGATCTACCCACCACGACCACAAAGGTCTCGAGCAAAACGAATGCAAAGGGAAAAAGAGCGAGTTCATAGGCTGTCTGTGCGTTTTGGCGGAGAAGCAAGCACTTCAACATCGCAGCCAACGATATGAAATGAGTAGATCGCTTATGTGGTCGCCATTTTTGGGGCAATTTGAAGGCGGCGAAAAGTGGAACTAATCTCTATTGTTAGTGTAGGCGCCATTACTGTGGTTGGCAGAACAACATCGCCAGCCAAAGCGCCATTACTATATATCCACTTTGTCGCCAGCTGAGAAAGCAACCTCCCCCCCACCAACATCGTGCTTGTAGTCTGAAATTTCTTAAGCGACCTCTCCCAAATTTAGATGCTTTTTAATAAATGCGGTATATAATTTCATAAATACCTCTAAACAATCATTCTGGTATCACTGAAACGACGGTAACATGGTTGAATATCGACATCTTTTATGTATCAAACAATCACGATATAAAAGATGACCAGGATTTTTACATGAGAAAAACATTTTAAGAAGCAGAAAGATAAAAACACACCTGTGAAAGGTCAGTGGTGAACCTTTAATATATCTATTACTACAATTTAAAGCTGGACAAGAAATCGGCATTGAGTTTTACTGTGTTTGTCTACACAAACTTTTGCGTGATCGCCTCTGATGCCCGAGTACGCGGGTTCGATCCCGGCCGAGGACGACGAGGATTTTTCAGGGGTAAATCCTGAGATCACGCACTTCCTTCGGAAGGGAAGTAAAGCCGTTGGTCCCGTGTAGTCGTTTGCCGGCTGCACGTTAAAGAACCCTTGCGAGGCAAAATTTGCGGCCCCTATAACGCCGTCCTGAAATGACCATGGCAGTTGAAAAGGACGTTAATACCAAACAAACCAAACCAAACCAATCTACACAAACTTCAAACGTAAACATACGATGAAGGCCATTTTTGACAACCAAAGCAATGGCCGACAGGCTTTCAAATGGGGACGCGTTGGTGGCGCTGAAAGCAGCTCATGAGCGATCTACTCATTTCATATTGTTGGTCGCAGCATAACGAATAGAATAGTTTTCTGGCGCATCCGCAAGATGTCACTGCATGCGTTTTCGACCAGCGAGTCGCAGGTTTTTAGTATTCGCTTACAAGGAAAAGGATGAAACGCTAACAGTAGTTTTAAAAATTAATTTTCAAATACTAGTTCTTTTTTTTATTCTTACTGTTTATTTACTGTTTCTTAAAGGTAAACTCCACGGAAATATTCGAAAAGTTTATATTTTTTTTTGCATCCAGGGTAATATATCATTCAAAAATTTTCGATTTATCCTAATATTTTAATAAAAAAAGGCCTCGTTAGATTGAACAATTCAAACATTGGCCCTCTCGTCCCCTTAGGAGAACCAGCGGAACAAGAAGTCATTTCTACCTTAGTTTTGAATCTAGCCTAGTTTCCATTCTACACAACGCAAGAGTTTGCTTGCATTTTTGCTATCAGAATGCCTTTAGCTTGTTCTCTCTTTGGATGTGTAGATAAGAAATCCGATAGAAACTTCACGTTTCATATATTTATACAATCGGAATCAGCGGATTATCTTTAGCCAGCGAATACTTTGTATTCAAATATGAACAGCATCGTGTGATCAGATATTTCGAAGCGTCTTGCTTTTTCTATAATCCTGCAGTTTTAAATTCATTGAAAATTAAAATGAAATTCATTGAAACTCGAAGCTGTTCCAACTTTAAAAGGGCATAATTCTTGTGAGCTTCAAGAACAACGACCGCGATAGTCAGACATTTGCTAACTGCCGAAGGAATGAAGTAGGCTTATCTGCTGTCATAAGGTACATCCACGAGTAAATATAACGAGTAAATTTTTTAAAATACGAGTAAAAATACTGTTTTAAACGTAACAAATTAGACTATTAACACATTATAACAAGCTAATCACGTATAAATAGTGAGACAATAAAATATACGACAGAAACTGAACACGAAACGTGAAATTCCCATTTGCAGCCAGCAAAAAAACGCCACAAAGTTGGTCGAAATCCACAGCAGCACTGTTATTTCGCACATCCGCCGCTCGCCTGATTTTTAGCATTGCTTAATACGAGGGTAATCACACTTATTTATTCTATTCGTTATGGTCGCAGCGAGGACGTCAAGTTTGCGCGACTGGAGATAGCGTCGCTTCTAAGAAATTGCTGTATAGTGGAGAGCACAGGGCTGGTATCGGTTGGTCTGAAGCAAATACCGTTGCCTCGTTTATTAGGCTCGTTGCTGCCTGCGACAATTCGACGAAGGATTGTGCAAAACCCAAATCCACGTTGTCTACTACTGCAGTGCTCGATAGGCGGCCAGACATTCCCGAGAATAGAGTAAGGAGCGTCAGCGAAATTCGTGAGTATGTTATTTCTTTAGACCCGTATTGCTATAGGGTCTGCGTTTGGCTCCGGTATAGCGAAATAATTTATGGCGCCTCGTTAATGCCTATCAATGCATTTCGAACATTGACCACAATAGAGGCTAATTATTTTTTGCCTAACTTGGTGGAGGCGGAAAGCGTAGTACAGAATTAGGTGCGGAAGGCATTAGTTATCTCCATGTTATGCCTTGGGGGTTAAATGCTTATTTGAATGAGGACTTAGGAGTCACATATTTAAGCGGAGATAATTGAGCTGATATTAGGTATGTTCGGCTTCTAGATGTAAGAGATTAAAGCCTATTAATTCTTATTCTCAAGTCCATTTATGACGGTGCTGCCTGAGGTAGGTTGGTATCGTTAAATATATCTAATAGCTCTTAATTTCTAATTTAATTCTAGATCATTACTATCTAAAAATTTATTATTAAACGACAAGCATCGCCATTTGTTTCAGAAGTAGGAGTTATTTCAGTATGGTGACTGCGGTCCAACCCACGTTAAACATTAACCATGACTTCGATCAAGTAACCTGAAAGAATTCGCCAGCGAGTAAACTTTGGTCATTTGCTGGGCTTCTTATGGTAGCCTCCCCAACAGTGTTGGTGGACAACTACACTTGTTATTTAATTACCTGTTGTAATTAACCTTAGGAGTCTTTGTTGTGAGGGTCCCTTTTGTACTGTATTTTCTTGGAAAAGGATGTATTCTATTAGCCAACTTACGTAGTCATAAATAACGGGTTCTGCTAAAATTGATTTATTCTGAATTTACAACCTGCAGAGATCAGGCTGTGTCTCTGTGGGATCTATCCTTTTTCGATCAGCTAAGTCATATGCTAGTTTTCTAGTGTATTTTGCTTGTTTTATTAATTAAACTGTCTTTTATACTATCCTACCCTCTGTCCGGTAAGTTTATTTACTTACACTGCATCCCTTTAAAATATACATGACACAGTTGGTAGGATTGTCGGTTTGGTTATTGCGAGTGGTAGCAGAGACGGCAACGGAGCGACCTATAGTGGTGCTCAGGGTTGTGATAATAGAAGCTGGTGACTGTGAGTTTATGTCTCGTCCGCTCAACGTTAATTTTTTATTCCGTCCTCTGCTTGGACATATTGCGAGTAGTAACAGAGACGCAGCGCCCTCTTTAGGGACCAGCATTTTTAGCCATGTAGTCATTGATCTTTCTTTCTTCGGAATAATTTCTGACGCAGGTTTTAAATCGCGGCCCAACTCAAAAAAAAATTTAAAAAAAAGGGGGGGGGGGAAGAAGAAATATTTTTTTCTCTTTCTTTTGATCCAAGGGATTTCTTTTTTGTCCTTTGGAGTGTTGGTGCACAGTCTCTTTGTCCAGAGAGTCATATTCTAAACAGTAAGTTAGATTACTGGACTTGTGGGTTTTTGGCAATTAAAGATTTTGTGTGGCGAGCGTCGGTGGCGTGCGCAATAATCTTAAGAGCGCGTAAAGTTTATAGGCGTATACAGTACTTTCTAGTGCTTGGGCGTATAGAAATTTTTATTTCGCTTTCCAGTCGGGCAGTTGGAAGGATTGTCGGTTTGGTTATTGCGAGAGTAAAATAAATATTTACAAATTTACGTTCTGTTTGTGGTTTTAGTAGGATATTATGGACGAGGTCAAAGAAGAAGAGGGTATAGAACGGGATATTTATAATATCCTAGCAAAAACGGCTTACAATAAGCAAGATATAGGACACGTTAATAACTGCTTCCAAACATTCGCGAAGCAGTTAAAATCGCAGACAGAGACGCAAAAGACTCAGTTATACATTAATGCGTTTCTGGCTGAAATTAGGAAGGTCCTATCAGAACATTCGGCCCACTCATTACAGCGGGCCATGCACCAAGCTGAGACCTTATTAAATAATAGAGGTAGGGGTTACTCAAAGATATGCGCCACGGGGGTAGCTAACAGTGACAAACAGACCAAAGAGGGTAAAAAGAAGAAACCTGTAGGATTAGCCCTCACCAAGTCGTGCTGGGAGCTGAAAAAGGAAACCCTTGAGTTAATAAAAAGGAGTTATACAAAATGAAATGGACCAGAAGAAAAATAAGTACAGAGGTCGGGCCCTATTTTTGGGAAGAGGATCTGCTATACAAGCGTATGGCACAGACTATAGTTCTTGTACTCCCAAGGCTTAAGGAAATCATAGAACCGATACTAATCTCGCTCCATCATGACCCGACAGCAGGACATATGGGCACGTTTAAAACAATTGGCAGAGTTAGGCGCCTCTACTTTTGGGCCAACATGGCCTCAGATGTATCCAAGTTCGTTAGGCTATGCACTGACTGTCAGAAAAATAAAGTCCTCCGTCAGAAGCCGTATGGCAGGTTGCAACCACTTGAAATCCCTCCGCATCATTGACACACGATAACGATGGATTACATATTACCGCTACCGCTCACCGCTCAAGGGCATGATGCCCTTCTTACAATTACAGATAAGTTGACCAAGAGGGTGCGGTTGTTGCCATGCCAGTCATCAATTACAGCGGAGGGTACAGCTAGACTCCTGGTGGACCACATATTCAAAATTCATGGCTTCCCGAAAGCAATCGTTTCCGATCGGGACGTAAGATTTAAGTCGAAGGTATGGAAGCATATCTTTAAATTGCTAGGCACGTGTCTTAAGTTTGCTAGTGCTTACCATCATCAAACGGACGGTCAGTCTGAGAGAGCCAATCAGACTGTTGTCCAGATCCTTCGTAATTATGTCAACCTGGACAAGTCTGATTGGGACTGCTTTCTAACAGCAGCAGAAATCGCCATTAATGCTTCAATTTCAGAGTCCACCAGGATGTCGCCCTATTTTTGGATTTGGGGAGAGAAATACAAATTCCTCCCTTGATCAACAAATACGCTGATTCAATTATAAAATCAAATGCGTTCATGCAACATTTGAAACGAACTTTGCAGCAGGCGAAGAAGAATATTAAAGCAGCTATCTCCAAATACAAAAAACACTTTGACCACAGACACAGTAGTATCCCATTTAAGGCCGGTGATAAGATTCTGGTGTTGGCCACCCTACACCGGGCGTTAGCGCACAATAAGGGGAATAAACTCTATCCTAAGTACCTTGGCCCCTTCAGGATACTCAAGATAGTTAATAAAGTCTCGGCGAAGTTAGCCATTCCTCCGCGTTGGGGAGGGGGGGGTAAGGTAATTCATGCCAACTTCCTAAAGCTCTATGTCGAAGATGGTAGTTAAAGGAAAAAAACCCCGGGGACCATTGCTGACCCGCGCTTTCCTGATGTTTACAAAGTTAGCCACTTGTTGGACGTCAAAGGTAAAATTCCCCATAGGCAGTTTCTGGTGAAGTGGGTTGGCTACACTAAGCCGACCTGGGAACCAGAGGAAAACCTTCACCAATGCAAGGGGCTAATTCACCAGTTCTTTTGTCAGCGGCGACGTAAGGCGCAAGAGAGGAGAAGTGTTGGCCCCGAAGTAAATAGTGTGTTGTCGCGATACTTTCCTAAGCAAGAGCCTCCTTGTCCCAAATAGGGGAAAGTTCGCGAGCGGCGGAGGTGAGGGTGTCACGTGAGGGAGCTGCCAAGGTCGACAGCGACCTTGAAAAAGAACAGGAAATAGAAGAGTTGCTAGTGGCGCCATCTCTTAATACGATAGGGAAGAAAAGGGCTAAGAGGAAGAGAAAGAGAGCAAGAGATGTGGAGAGGAAGTAACGTCAGATGTTGCAAAGAGATTTTCTGGGTCAGTTAAGCCAAGGGTCTCATTCGGGACGGTCGGAGGCGATCTACCCACCACGACCACAAAGGAATGCAGAGGGAAAAAGACAGCGAGTTCATAGCTGTCTGTGCGTTCTGGTGGAGAAACAAGCACTTCAGAGTCGCAGCGAGGACGTCAGGTTTGCGCGACTGGAGATAGTGTCGCATCTAAGAAATTGCTGCATAGTGGAGAGCACAGGGCTGGTAGTGGTTGGTCTGAAGCAAATACCGTCGCCTCGTTTACTAGGCTCGTTGCTGCCTGCGACAATTCGACGAAGGATTGTGCAAAACCCAAATCCACGTTGTCTACTACTGCAGTGCTCGATAGGCGGCCATACATTCCCGAGAATAGAGTAAGGTCAGCGAAATTCGTGAGTATGTTATTTCTTTAGACCCGTATTGCTATAGCGTCTGCGTTTGGCTCCGGTATGACTTAGAGAAATAATTTATAGCGCCTTGTTAGTGCCTATCAATGCCTTTCGGACATTGACCACAATAGAGGCTAATTATTTTTTGCCTAACTTGTGTGGAGGCAGAGAGTGTAGTACAGAATTAGGTGCGGAAGGCAATAGTTATCTTCATGTTATGCCTTGGGGGCTAAATGCTTATTTGAATGAGGACTTAGGAGTCACATATTTAAGCGGAGATAATTGAGCTGATATTAGGTATGTTCGGCTTCTAGGTGTAAGAGATTAAAGCCTATTAATTCTTATTCTCAAGTCCATTTATGACGGTGCTGCCTGAGGCAGGTCGGTATCGTTAAATATATCTAATAGCTCTTTATTTCTAATTTAATTCTAGGTCATTACTACCTTAAAATTTATTATTAAACAACAAGCATCGCCGTTTTTTTCAGAAGTAGGAGTTATTTCAGTACGCTGACTGCAGTCCAACCCACATTAAACATTACCATGACTTCGATCAAGTAACTTGAAAGAATTTGCCAGCGAGTAAACTTTGGTCATTTGCTGGGCTTCTTACGGTAGCCTCCCCAACAGTGTTGGTGGACTACACTTGTTATTTAATTACCTGTTGTAATTAACCTTAGGAGTCCTCGTTGTGAGGCTCCCTTTTGAACTGTATATTCTTGGAAAAGGATGTATTCTATTAGCCAACCTAGGTAGTCATAAATAACGGGTTCTGCTAAAATTGACTTATTTGAATTTACAACCTGCAGAGATCAGGCTGTGTCTCTGTGGGATCTATCCTTTTTCGATCAGCTAAGTCATATGCTAGCTTTCTAGTGTATTTTGCTTGTTTTATTAATTAAACCGAATTTTATACTATCCTACCCTCTGTGTCCGGTAAGTTTATTTACTTACACTGCATCCCTTTAAAATATACGTGACAGAAGGCTATGCTACCAGTTCCTCATTCTGAAGATCTTTCTATACCTACAGCTCCAGATAAATATACTGTTGATTCAGAGGAAGACACCTCCGATGACCCAAACCATCAAGATCCTGACTTCCTACCATCTACATTTATGACATATTCACATCATGAAATCACACAGGCAGAGAGCTTAACGATGGAATGGAAGTATGCTAGTTGAATATTGCTGATCTGTTATTAGGGACACACCAACAGATGCCTACAAGAGGAAACTGCCAAAAAATCATTTTAATGTTTGTGTTTTCTATAATCAAGCTTCTGTTATATTTCTCTGAAAGTGGGTCTCCTAAAAAAAACGGTACGTGATAGACCATTTTGGTTTTGATATATGAATCAAGCACCTCTTGTTTATACATAATTAAATAGTTTCATCTAAAGGACAGAAAAAAACTTCAAATTTGTTGTACAGTGCTATCAATACATATATAAAAATGTTAAATCATTAGAAATTAACTTCAAAGAAATTATAAACTCTGATGTTAATTTTTAATACATAGGGCATAACGATTAATATGCTTAATGCCGATTGAGATACCGATTGATTAGCAAATATAAGAACGACAATTACCTTGAATTAGTGGAATAATTGAAAAACCGTTTTAAGTATCGTCTTTTATTATTCAGAGGAATACCTGAAGCCCTTAATCTTATCCTTGTTTAAAAGACCCATTTAATTATCAGGAGTCGCTTCGCGCGCATTCATTGACAGTATCAGTCATACAAATTCGTCGCAATTCATCAGTTCCTATTCAGTTCCTATTGTTGGAACATTCCTATCTACCAGATTGCCCTCTCCTCTTTGGATTACAACCTCTGGCAAAAAGTAATGGCTCAAGCGTGGTAAGCGTTACGTAGGTGTCTTTAATTGCTGTTCTTCAGCTTGGCTTGTGTGCAATCAAATAGCGTTATTGTATACATCATCTCCAGTTCATTCTCTTTCAAACTGTAATAAAAGAATTCATATTATAACAGAACACAAATTCTTTACAATGAGTCCGGAAAAAAAACACTTTGGGAAAAAAATAATGGCTCAACTCATTTTGAGGAAAAAAGTAATGGCTCATCAGGTAAAATGCAAATAAAAAGATGCTAAACCTTGGCAAAAAATACCCGGTGGACTGTTTCATGCAAATAAAGTACGAATGATTGTATTTAGATGTGGTAAATGAGAGGTTTAATATTTAAACCCCTCAGATTTTGTGTTCTGTTATAATATGAATTCTTTTTACAGTTTGAAAGAAGAATAAACTGGAGATGATGTATACAATAGCGCTATTTGATTGCACACAATCCAAGTTGAAAAATAACAATTAAAGACACCCACGTAACGCTTACCACGCTTGAGCCATTACTTTTTGCCAGAGTATGTTGGCCATTATTCTTTTTGTTTTATATAATGGCTTCGTCCAAACATATCTACCTTGAAATCAACTATTCGTCTTTTGCAAATATGTGACGGCAACACTGTAGCTTCTGAAAAGGTCTATCGTTATATTGCATAGATGATACATTTGTTACTGACGATTTTGGAATTAATGAAATGCTAGAGTCTCTCCTTAATGAAATAGACACAAAGTATAGTGCTTTGGATGCAAAGCTATAATTCATACATAAAGGTGTCGTTGACATTTCAGTTTAGAAATACTGACGATTTCATTTATAAAAGAGATGAGTATAAACTACCTCAAGACCATCTCCAGTGGAACTAAAGAAGTCGAGTGCTTTCAGAAAGGAGAATCCGAACGATAGACAAAATGGCTCGAAGAAATAAAACAACCAAAGGAAAACTAAACGTCCTATGTTCCACCGATTATTATAAGAACTCATGGAAGGCTCTCAAAAAATTAAGCAATAATGAGAAGCATGCTTCAGTGGACTAAACCACAGTGCACAGGGGGGGGGGGGGGGAGATAAAGTCGGTCAAGTTAAATGTGAAGATGAGGAACTCATATGTTAGTGTCTAGAATCAAAACTGAACAAGTAAGTATCCTGAAAATTAAGTACCATCAACTTAAATCTGAGAAAGTATTGAAATATGTGATTCGCAACGTTAAAGTAACGTTTGATCTAGATAAATTTCAAAAAATCCTAAATATATCAACTACCCTCAAGAAAAAATAATCCCTTGATATGCCTGTTTTGGTTTTGCTTCCCAACACCGACCAAAATTAATAGTTGCAGAACATTACTCGTATTCGAGTACTTTACAAACAGTAGCGTTACAGAAATTTTTTGTGGAAACAAGAAGCTACTGCAGTGAAACAACTAACTGCCTGCACTTCATGTACGTATCCATCGACTACTCAAAAGATCCCGTTACAATAAATGTGCAGAGGGTCATCAATCAATAGACTGCCCCAAAGATAAAGAACAGAAGATGTCGGCAAACGTTTCCCACAGCAACCTTTTCAAACGATGAGTGAACTGCTTACAACCAACTAACAGCAGTATGGCTGAAAGAATTACAATGTGATTAACAAAGGTGAACTTCGATGTATTACATGGAATGCTAGAGAGATTTTCCGTAAGCATAAGTTTCACATCTGATGAAGTAGGATATCGATATTGCTTTCCTCTGTGAAACCCACCTCAAGTCAAGCCACGTCTTCAAGCTACTTGGTTACTGTGTATATCGTAAAGATATAATCTCTCCGAACATTGCAAGAAATGCCTCGGGCGACGCTGCAATCACCGTCAAGAAAAATTTTTTACACGGTTATGAAAGCAGCCTCCATCATCATCATCATCATCATCATCATCATCATCATCATCAATGACGTCTCCCTTGGTGAAGTTAAATTCGTGGCACTCTGTGGCCTAAGCATAACATTAATGTTAACGATCAGGCTCTGATTAAATAATGATTTAGGAATACACGAAAAGGTAGCGATTCAAGATACCATAATTTAAGAAATATTTCTAATCACAACTCTTCATATATCACCACTTCTAGCCAACTGCGAGAAATACTTCATTAAGTCTTCAGTTGTCGATTTTGGAGCAGCGTTGAGAGGCTAATTTTAAAATTTAATCGTGTGACTTTTCATGATATGTTAATTTAATAACACGAATGATAATAATTCTTTTTTTCTCGTCAAGGCAAATTTTAATCCAAATGAAAATTAGTAAAACCAAATTTTTAAAATCAGCGAAGCAGTAAAAGCATTTTGATGCTGTAGCAAAGGAATCCATTAAAAATGCAGTTGAGTTCTTAAATAAAATTAGCAAGAAAGTAATGGCAACATGTGTACAAATGTAAATTACCTCATTTATCATATCATGAATGTAATCTCTTACCATGTTCAGGACGTGTTTCTAAATTTGTGGCAACCATTAAATTCCAGGGAGCTCTATCAGTCAAAGCGCACAATCTTATGAAGGCCACGAGAGTAGTCGCTTGCCCTTGTATGTACTTCTTTCATCCAGCATACGAGGAACATTAGAACAGGCTGTTCAACTTGTGAACATACTGAACAGGCTGAGACATCGACTATGAGGACTTCCTCACACCTCAAAGAGGCTGTGTCGAGTTGGTGCGCATATACACTGCAAGTAAATGGCGCCTCAATTGATCGGTGGTAGCATCTGAATTATTAACGACGACTAACAAGTTTTCCACCATCTTAACTATTTTAACTTTACAACCCTCGTTATTTAATGTCACGGTTTCTCTCTCTCTAACTCGGTGTTATGAAACGGCAAGTTTCTGGAAGACATTTTAATAATTTATTCACTGAAGTAAGAACTCAGCAATGATTGATGCAGTAAGAAAACTCAATCACAACAATGTGAACATATTATTAGGAACTTTAGCTTAAAGCTATTTATAAGAATGCACGCTTGGTCTCTACGTTAATCCTTCCGGCCGGCCGGCCTTCCGCCGATTATAACTTGAAAAGAAGTTGGTATTACTTGGTAAATTGGAATTGCTGTGTATTTTAACGTGAACGCTAAGCAATAAAATGATGTAAATTTTTAATAAATAAATGAATATCCATTATTTAAATGGAAGTTTAGCTAAAATTTAAATTCTCGAATTTAAAATTATTTCTGCGTCATAACTAAAGCTCCTTCTTGGAATGTTTACAATATTTTATTAAAACTGAACTTCCTCAAACGCAATAATGACTGTTAAGTTTACTCTCAATGGTAAAACTATTAATGATATGGCTTAGGTAAATACACTGCTTTGCAATGAAATTGCCCCACCAACAAGGAGTTATCCGACCTTAACCATATTTAGTGGGGAGGGGGGGGGGGACTAGTAAACGATTAGATGCAAGCTCATGGGACATGACCATTTGGGTTGATACAGGGTGTTCGGGTGCCTGTATAGGCTCATCAGTAACACCTGTGCGAGACGTTCCATGCAGATGGTAGGAAGCAACTACCTCGTGAACGTACAGTAATGTAATCCGCAAAACGGTCTCAATGCCGTGACGACGACAACAACAACCGTTCACGCAATTAACGGACTTTGAAGGTCGGATTATTGGGCTCTCCGAGGCTGGATGGTCAACCACACGGATTGCTGTCCATGTGTCGCGGGACACACGGACGGTAGGCCGATGTTGGTGGCAATGGCGAGAAGAAGGCACACATGCCAGAAGACGAGGCTCTGGGGAAGCACTTCAGCTCGTACCGATAGTTCTAGCAGACAGAACCATCACCCTGCGGCAACTGCGCGACAACATCACTATTCCCGGTACTGCTCCAGTGTCAATAGCGACAATAGCACGCCAGTTACACATCGACAATGTCTGCCTGGCGTCAATTGTTGTCTTCCTTTGACACCTGAGCACCGCGCGATACGACTGCAATGGTGTCGTGAACGAGTGGGCTGGCGAATGGAATGGCGCCCGGTGGTCTTCAGCGACGAATCCCGCTTTTGTTTGGACACCGACGACAGACGCGGACGAGTGTGGCGCAGACCATTGGAATGTGCCAATGAACAATGCATCCGGTATCGCCATCGTGGGCCAATAGCCGGAATCATCGTGTGGGGTGCCTTCGGCTACGATACCAGAATACCTTTAGTCACCATCCAAGGCACCCTCGACACAAGGATTGAATGGCAGCTTTGGACCCTCTTGACGTCCGCCCGCACACGAGTCACCACACACCAGAGGCGTTGCCGCGCCTACAGTTCAAAGATGAAAAATTGCAGTTCAAAAATGAAAGATTTTGCACATTACAACTTTCACCACTTCCCAAAGAAAAAAAGAGCCCCTTAAGGGACATGAATTGGTTCTGACGGCGAGGTAAACGCTGCCATTCAATCCTGGTGTCGACAACAACTCCGGAATTCCTCTCCGACGGGTTCACCCAATTAGTCACGCGTTGGCGCAATGCTTGGGAAGGAATGGGGACTATGCCGAAAAGTGAATAGTGCACTACATAGAGGACAAATGTGAGTATAAGATACAAAAAGAATTTTGAAAATCGGTTAACAAATAAAAAAGTTACAGCCATGGAGAACTTATTTATCAATCGCTCCTCGTAGAAAAATAGTAATTTGGCTGCGCTTGAAGAATTAACTGAAGGTGAGAGCAATTCTTAGTTAGTTTTTTATTTTTTGAAGTAGGGGTGAAAAAAATTTCTGGCAGTGGTGGGATTCGAACCCACGCCTCCGAAGAGACTGGTGCCTTAAACCAGCGCCTTAGACCGCTCGGCCACACTACCTATTGAATGCCTTTGATCAATTTCTTAAACTTACCTCTATCAGGGAAATATTTCTCAGATTTCGCTTCGTGAAGGATAAAGATTTAGGTTTTTGCTATAGCTGCAGAGTTAACTGTCATATGATTGATATTCAGCTTTGCTCAGCTATATTTGGAAAAAGAAGTACAGAATTTTAGGCCGATTTGTTTTGTTTTTCTTTTTTTTTTGCTTGTCAATTATCAGATGTAATTATCAGATCCATCAATCATTGCCATGTAATAAAACTGAACGTGCAAGGTTAAAGTTTGTTAAAGATTCCGTATATCTAAGATATGTCTGGT